>QVNV01018257.1:0-20679 GCA_014825455.1 Pseudomyrmex pallidus | reverse complement strand
TGCTGCTGCTTGCTCTTTTCGAGATACCAGATAGACAATACGACACTGACTCGGACGGGCTATCGTTCGTATTTAACCTCTCGGAGTAATTTATCGGCATATCGATCGGAACGGAAATGTGTGAGCGCGCGCGTTATTATTCCGACGGAGCGGAATTCACTCATTTCGATTATATACGATATGCTCCGCGATAAATCGCTCTTGTACTTAGCAAATCGCGTAAGATCGTAACCTCCTGTTTAATGGTTAACCGGTATCTCGGTGCAAATCGCAACCTCAACCTATCTCTCGGACCAACCAACGCCTTGTTAGACGCGTTTATTTTCTTTATACGAGGCTCTTATTTTAATGCAAATCCGACACGTCTCGTCTCATGGCAGAAACGATTTTTTTCTTTCTGATTTTGTCGTAATTTTCACGCGTACACGTGGCGTTTGCCGAGATTTATAAACGGTTTCCTTCGGCGCGTTCGACGATCGCGCGAGAAATACGCGCTTAACATAAAGAAGTCAAGCTAAGCACTTAGGAAGGAACGGTCGAAGAGTTTTCTCTCTGGGAGAAAATATATATATATATATTGACCACGTATCGGCGATTATCACCCGAGTGGAAGCTCCCAGTCCTCTTTTCGTGATCGTGTCGCATGATGCCGACAAGCTCGCATGTGCGATCAAATTTCAACTGCATTCCGAGGGGGCCGATTCTATGACGTGGAATAATTTTCAGAGAAGTATGCGAGGTGTTTGGCTCGGGCTTGTTCATTATGTTAGAAGGGGATGATAGCCTGTCCGTAAGGCTGTGTGCGCGGTTGAAAATAAAGTAATTTTCTACGCGCACACGCGTTTAATTAAATATTATTGCATATCTAATTTATAGGCGATAAATCATCGCGTAATGATAATTGCGCAACAACATCCACTAATAGATACTCATATAATTGGACGCTTCCGACATACAATACACATTGCATCCTGCAATTAATCATCCTCATTACGTTTCTCGCGCGTGATTAATGTTTAAAAACAAAAAAAATACGTTTTTGTTTCTTTTTTTGTGAATAGCATTATTTCTTTTTCTTCTGTCACAAAATTTCCGACAAAATATAAAAACGTTATTTCAATATATCTCGGAGTAATTTATTTTTAGAATAGGCAAAAAAAAATAAAAAAGATTTCTTTCTCTCTGTCTCTCTCTCTGAGAACTCGGGTTGAAAACCTTAGAGCATGACATCAGATAAAAAAATCTTTTTTTTTTTTCAATAAAAGCACGCGGTTATAACTCTGTTTTATAGCTCATAGATCATTACGTAACGATAATTACCGCACTATATCCTTTAATCGATCGGCTACGACGGCACAATACGCTTCCGGTGCGCAGCGTGTAGAGACGCGCATCTCATATTACAATAGCCTGTTACAACAGTCTTATTCTCCTCAGCACAATATTGTATAAACTTTATTTGTCACAATCGACTTTACGAGCATTCTACAAGCAAAGGAAATAATGCTTTTTTTTTTTAAAGCGCACAAAAGAACATTTAAATTACAGAGAAGTGTCGTGTCGCACAGTATTACATTCTGTGTTTTTTTACGTCGTAAAATTTGTAACAATTTTTGTGTGTGCGATGCAATAAAAATAAATTTCAGAATACGTTGAAAACAATCGTTGTGAATTTCTGCTCTCTCGTTTACGCCACTGTTGTCGCCCTCCGCGAAAACGGATGCTCTCGCGAGAGCCGGGGCCTCCGTCGGCGGGGGCCCTTTAGAAAGTTGCCCCGATTGCCGTAGTTGTTTGATCAGAGAGCCGTACGATCGAGTCGTTAGCCGCGGTACGTGCCCCGATCGCGTTTCTTCCCTTCAGTCCCCTGACCCGCTTCTCTCCCTTCCTCCCTCTTCTTGATGCGTGTCCTCGCGTACGCACTCTCGTGTACGTGCGCGCGGCGTGCACTTGCGTATCGTAAGAGAGAAAGAGATGAGGTGCGCAGATCAGCGCCAAGGCACCAAGAGGAAAGTCTATACTTATGGACTAGGTGGTAGATATGGAGCGGTCGATAATGATCCAATATACTGGTACATCCTCGCGAAGTAATTACAATGATGAGCGAACCGCTACCATCGGGCGTCCGAGCGAGCTCCTTCGGAGGCTAGGCGTTGGATCAAGACCCGTCCTCCACCTTCTCTTTCTCTCTCTCTTTCTTTCTCTCTTCCTCTCGTTCACTCCTGTCTCTCTTCCTCCCTTCCTTGTGTGTGCGTGCGTATGTGTATGTGTGTGTGTGCCGTGCCCCACCTCATCACCGCCGTCGACTTCTTGCTCCTTTCGCTGCTCTTCCTTGATCCTCTTCGCATTTACTCTCCTCTTCCTCCTCCTTCACATCTCCTTCATCTCGTCTTCTTCTTGTTTTCTTCTTGTACTTCCATACAGCCGCCGGTCGCTACGGCGCATAGCACCGCAACAAGAGCAAACATCTCTTCGGGGTCGTCACGGGGCCACGGAGTCACGGTGGATGGATCTCTCTCGCTTCTCTCTCTTTCTCTTTCTCTCTCGTTTTCTCTCTCTTTCTCGATCCTCCGGAATTATCGCGGGGGCCACCGCGAGGGTTCACTTGGCCGGAAGTGCGTCATCAGCGGAATACGTGCTCGATGAAAACCATCCTTACGGACGAATCTCTAGGAGCGATGCGCGCATCGGAGTACGTAGAAATCGCCTCGCCTTATCTCGATGGAGCCGCCGTGCCGGTGTTGGCCGGATGATTAGCCGCGATTCGTTTGCGCTTGTATGCTGCAACGGTGTTGTCATTGATCGATAGATCGGCCGATCGTTGCCGCGTTGGTCCGCGATGAAGAATAATTGTGTTATTGTGTTAATATTCCCCTTGCGCGCGCGCGCGGAGGATATGTGCGATGAGAGGGACAAAATAAAAGACGGTCGCGAGTATAAGAGATTAACTCGCGGTGGCTCGAGTTAATTGCGAAACGATAATTGCGGATCATGTTTCATGCATATGCATCGGACTACTGTTTCGACGTGGAATATCATTTATTTGATAGAGATCAACGCGATCTCGACGCGAAAGGTCCGATTGTCTCGTTTATTAACGTAAAAAAAAAAAAAAAAAAAAAAAATTATCACTTCTATTAAATTACAGTTTTTGAGCGACTGATTTACGGAGTTGAAACACGCGACGTAGTACATGCACTTGACGCAAAAAACTATTTAATTCGAGCGAAATGCGAAAAAATATCGCGCATTATATCATATCGTGCGCTTTCAACAAATAATGATGAAGATGCGCGTGATGGGCAATCGTAAAACCGCGCCTTCGCCGTCGTCGTCGTCGTCGTCGTCGGTCGACTCCGATCGCGAGGCATCCGTTCTCCGGCGTAAGTTCATTCATCGATTTTTTGCCACGAAGAACCTGCTGTGAGCTAGATCGCTCGGCTCACCGGGAGCTGAGTACAGGCGATACGAAGTGTCTGATTAACGTTGATTTTTTGCAAGCGCCGACCGTCCGACGCCTCGTCACAAGCCGAAGACCTCGCAGCCTCCCCTCGGCCTTCTTTCCGGTTGTTTCGATTACGATCGATACGGTTGTCGAACCGATCCATTCTGCGCGATGTCACGCCCGGCGTCTTTTTCGTTGTTGACCCTCTATGAGAATTTTCAACATTCCGAAAACACGGATCGATATTATCGTCTCAATTTGCTTTGTACGTCAGAAAATTAACGCGCTTATAACGACGACGGAAAAAGGCGCAAGAAAAGGGCGCTAAGTTTAAAAACCCCATCTTCTTCTTCTTCCTCCTCGCAAGTTACGCAACCCGTGGCAAAGGATCGACGTGTACTTCCGTGATAGCAATTTAATGGAAACACTTTTAAAGCGCAAGGTAAACGTTCCAATGACCACCAGACGTTTATCGAAGAACTAATTATATCAAACATGTAAATATTAAATGACCTAACAGTTCTCAATGTTTTATAGACATGTTTAAATATTTTTTAAGATATGTTTTTGAATATTAATTCCTTTAACTCTACATATAAATATTTGATTATAAAATTTTTTTTTTAATACATGTCCGCGCTGCCAGTAACCGGTCCGATCGTTAAGACACTTACCTTGTATTAGATAGACTAATCGTCTCGCAGATACGTGCAAGCGTTCAAGAAATTGTATCAAGTCTCGCGAGCACCAAGATCCTTTCATTCGCGATCGCGCATGTCGTATTTCCGTTCACCAGGTTCGAAATAAACGGAGACGGGTTGCGACGCCACTGTGAGTGCATCCGAGCAACAAGAGCACGCATAACGTAGATGCAACGCTCCGCAACACCGGATTGCCGAGGGCGCGCTCCTTCTCCGTAAGAACCGGAGGTGAAGGGGGCACATCGGGGACCACGAAGAGAGGCACCGAGGGAGGGAGGCCACGGGGGAAGAGAGGTCGACCGGGATAAACATCTGAGCCCCGCCCGGCACCCGAGGCTGCACCTCTTGTTGCTCCTCTCTCTCTTTCTCTCTCTACCTTCGCCTCTCTTCTCTCTCGTTTCTTCCTCGTCTTCTTCTGCCTCTTCTTCTTCGTCTCCCTTCTCGTCTTTTGCAGCATTTCTCTCCTTTCTCTCCTCTCCCCCCTGCTCTCGACGATCGGCACACACCGGCATTATTAATCCCTGTTGGAGTCGCAGTTCGCGAGTGTCGATACGTAGCATTTCGCGCGTCTCGCATTTTACGGCGTTACGCCTCTCTTTCCGTGTATGTGTGATTTCCTTAATTGTATTTCATTTCTAGAACTTACTCGCGACTCGAAGTACAATAACACCGTGCTTCTTTTTTGCTGATATTGACCTAGAACTGTGGAATTTTCATCGCTACCTTGCGCAACGCGCAAGGTTCACCTACATTTGTTCTTGAAACGGTTAAAATCGCGAAGCTCTGTTACTTCGGCACGGCTCGAAAAGACGAATGCCACAATAGCGGGAACTTTTTTTTTCACTCGGAACGTTTTATGTCCATAGAATGCGTACTACGCCTAGATTTCAAGAAATCGTTTGATTTTTGTTCGGTCCTTAAGAATTACGTGGATATTTTCTTTCATCTCGTCTTTTCAAGGTCGCAACTACGACTATCGCGACGATTATCAACCCGCGTGTACGCGTTCTCGCTGCACTTTCTCTGCGGGAAAGGATTTCAGTTCGTCCACGTATTGAATAGTTTACGGCTTTTAAATAAGCAACCCTCACTCGCTCCCAAACAATTTGCTCATGCCGCAGATTGCTCGTAAATAAAGATAATCTATTCTACCCGGAAGATAAAAATCGCACCGAGAGACTTTAGCGACGAGAGGAGAGGGGAGAAGGAGGGTGCAATCACCACCGACGAGCCCGGCCACCTCCCGGTGCGAGTGAGAGAGGGACGCGGTAATCGAGGGGGGTCGAAAGATACGGCCGGAGGGGAACGCGAGAAGTGTTCCGCCGACTTGTTCGTTCCGCGGGTTGAACGATCCTCCAGTTATTCATTTTTACGTCGCTCATTGCTCGGATTTTACGAGGCAAAAATTATGAAATTGCACTTTGTGCACCATGAGTGTGTGTGCCCTCTTTCCCTCCGTGCCCTTCCGCTTTTGCTCTTTCGCCACCCTCCGTGCGCGCTCTTTTCTCGGCAATGATTGCGCGCGCTTGCAGCTTCGTCACGGCGAGAGAATCGCAGATTTTTTTCAGACTTTTTCGGTTTGTTTCAATAGTTTTAGTTGTGTTAAATATTTCATCGTTTTGAGATGCGCGTACATTCTCCTATCAATAGAAAACATATCAAAAAGAGAGAAAATTTAACGTTTCACTGAACGTGTGCCACGTCCTCGGCATCACCCGTATAAATTACCGGTCTAAATCGAAGGATTTCACATTTCTACCTACGCTCTGCGTGTTGCGTTCTTTCGCTGCTGAATAAATTATTGGATTACATTAAGCCTTAAATTTCCGTACACGTTGGTGCGCGATATAAACGAACATGAAGCGCGCGCTACATCGAAGTACAGGTTTTGTGAAATGCTCGGCGGAATATTATAAATGCTAAATCGTGTCGTAAATTGAAGATTTCGAGCGTCGACAGAACGACGATAGTTGTATTTTATCTACTCGACATATCCTCGTCTCTTTGTGACATTCATTTCCAATGCACCGTCGCACAATGAGAACCACGGTTCCGTAATGACGCGGTGTCATAACACCATTACTTAATTAAGCGTCACTCATAATACCGCTTTAATAGTATCTCATCATTCCGCGTGCAATAAATTAATAGATTCTTACCGTGTATTTTTCTTCGAAAGAGAATTTTCTGCTCAAAAAACAAATCGATGGAATTGTCTGTTATTATTATGACCTAAATTTTATCTTGTTTATGCAGAACAAGTTGTTTCTGATGCTCGTCGAAATATTTTGTTTTGCAAAATATTTCGCACGGAAGAAATTATCTGAGAATGATTAAATAGGCATTTAACATGCGTTGCAAGACATTAAGAATTTTAATGATGAGATTCTTGATGTTATTTGAATAGATTTCCATTGGGCAATATTTATCGTTTCTTGACAGATTGTTTAAAGGCCAAAATTGAAGCTGGCATGACTGACCGTTTCCGCTTGGTACTTATAAATATGTATTTTTTTTTTTGCCGACACGCGCGTCGGCCACGCTATTCGACACCTGCATCTTTCCTTGACCTTTCAAGTGCGCGTCCGTTCATCCGTCTGACCTTTAGCACCGCTGATTCATCGGCATCTCGCGGCGGCGTAACCTCGCGCGAGCGAGGTATAATCGTGCGTGTTCGTATTTATCATCTCGTTTATCGTATCGCGGCGGCGAGCGATATTAATCGGCGCGAACACGGCCTTTCGACGATCCGAAAAACTCGGGGAGTCTCTCTTTCATCTTAATTTACCGAGACCGTGGGCAAGAACGTGCGAATATATTTACCCGCGTGTTCTGTGAATTAGGCGTTGATTAACGAAGAATTTTATAATCATTCTACCACTCTCTAAATTTTTTCGAGCGAAATCTCACTTCAAATGAGTAGAGAATATTCACTCCAAGCGATAGTGAAAATATCGCAACTTGTAATTAGTGAAAATTCACAAAAGTGACTGTTTAATTGTAGAGTTTCAACGTTTGTTTCGAGCGAAATAATTATTATTGCAAAAAACAAATATTTATTCTTGTAAGGAAAAAAATGAGAAAATTTCCTCTAAATAAGTGAAAGAAGTCATTCTAACTCGAGTGACAATTACTCAATTTTTCAAATGACATTTTTAATTTATAGAGTCGACAGCTTTTATTAATTGCTTTAATCACAATTATTGAGATACAAAAATTATTTATGTATAAAAGTTGCTGAATGCAAAAATTAATGTCAAACTTCTCTATTAACTCTTGACGACGACGCAATACCGGTACTTGCATTCCCGCTGATGATTATACGTTGAAATTAGTTGTAATTGCCGATAATTATACGGATGACGGACATATCGCGAACGATGAATCGTTGAAAATAGCGAATTTCATGCCATTCCTTTCAATTAACGATCGATCGAGAAACGTAGCGTCAGAAGGGAACGGCGCACACAAAAAGAGCATGAAAGCTCGAGGAGATACCGATCGGTTCCTCCTCGACGGTTCGTTGCCTCCGCGATTTCCTGCGTCGAGTAGACGAACTCGCCGTTGACAGCCCTTGACGAGTAAATCGGTCGCAAATGAAATTCTAGGCCTATCTCGATGTCTCGTCGATTTCATTCGCGCTCATTAGCGATGCGCGTCGTCACGCGCATCTCTTTCTCTCTCTCTCCCTCTGTATGCGTGTGTGTGTGTGTGTGTACGCGCGCGCTCATGTGTTGCTCTAGCATATATTGTAATAAAAATTCCGTAAAGCAACTGCCCGTTATCGTTTTTACGTCTCTCGCAAAGGTGCGTGCGTACGTTACTCGCACTCCTTCGTGATTGCTTTTAAGACAAATTAAATACAACGCAACAAATTACGCACCGGCCGTAACTCGCTGTAAATCAGCGGCCGATAAAACTTCCTTCTCGATGAACGGCACGGAAAAAAATCGACCAGGTAAAGACGACTCTCGGCATTTCTTGTTTACCTCGTCAATAACGAAAGAAAGCGACGAATTCGTTTCGTTTTACGACAGCGCTCGTCAAACGCTTCATTTTATAGTGAAACGTCAGATTAGTCGATATGTATGTATTTTCAATAGAACATTTATGTGAACGCCCGGAGAACTCGATTTACATATCTCGCTGAAGATAGAAAAAAAAATTTTCAATTTTACGATTTTTTTCGACGATAATGCATATGCATTAAATCCCACCTAATCATCGAGTCCGCATCGACTCGTCAACGAGTTTGCTAGCGTAACATGTAACTCCGTTTGAAAAACATTAATGTAAGATGTTCCTGAAGATAGAAAAAGAAGAGAGAGAGAGAGAAAGAGAGATTGTGCGTAAAGAAGAGAGGCAAAAGAGAATCGCGGTATAGATCGCGCGAGAGAAAGAGAGAGTGAGAAAAACTTAGTGGGGAGATTTTAGTGCCGCATGGACGTTTCAATTAAATCGTCGAAATCATCATCGAGCACCTCGGTGCCGTCCACCTCGTTCGCCATCGTCATCCTCGACTCTCGCGCGCGGTTCTCGTTTTGCTGACGAACGTAAATTTCTCCACTCACCGGGACCGTAACTTCTCCGCACACACGGTGGAGGCCATCGGAGTTCTCGTGCGGCACGCCGGCAGAACAAGTCTATGAAATATGAACACTTTTGATAATCGAGAATCCCTCGGTGTGACGCCACAGATGCTTGAATCGAACGTTTTTCGATAAACAACGAACATTACTCTAATCAGAAATCGTCTTGGATTACGTATGAGAATCCAAGCGTTTTTTTCGGCGCGGTAAATTATCAACAATATTTTTTATCTTCGGATACCTACAGTTTGATATCTTTTCAATTTTAATGCCATCGGTAAGTAAAGACTGTTTATAGGTTTATTTGTGCAATATAAAGACTGTTTATTGATAAATACGGTTTTATTTATTTCGAAGTCGAGCTGTTATTAAATTTAATACATACCGTCCGCCTCGTATACCGTCGGTGTAAAACTCTCGTATGACATGCATCAGTAGGTACGCGAGAGACGTAAGTACGATAAAACCTGATCGGATGGTAGCCAGAAGTTATACGAATATTATAAGGACGAGATAGTCCGCTCTAGAGCTCGATCCGGATCTCGATATACCGAAAGAGAGGCCTCGTTATCAACCGGTCTCATCTTATCAGGTCGACGCAGCATCGTCGGTAAATCATTGGGGTCCTTGGCGGGGTACCTTTAATTACCGGGCGTGCACGAGAGGAAAAAAATATGAAGACGTAATATGTTATCCGGTTGTACCTTCTTCTCCCGGGTGCCCACCGGTAGATAGAGAGGCCGGTTCGGTTGATGCCGAGAGGCGTTGCTCATAAATAATGAACACGTATTCATGAACGCCACCGGTTACTTCGTCGCTGAAGATGAGCTGCGGCCAGATGGAACCTAGCGCATAGCAATCGGGGAAAATCGCCGCTCGGAAAAAAAAAACACCGAGAGACGCTTTCCGCCGCGAGCATATCCTCGAGATTGATTCCTCTCTCACACAATTAAAAATTTATTTTATTTTAATATTCAAAACAATGTTATTACAATTTTCATTATCATGTTTAACGTGCTATTTCTACAAAATATCTAAAAAAGTAAAATTTATTGTTTTATTTTTTTTAAAGAGAGAGAGAGAGTATATATGCATCTGTGAAATATTCTCAGTAATTATATTGACTAAGTATATGTTTTCATATACAGAAAAAAAGTTTTGTTACTTATACGGCCAGCAAGAAAAATTTTGAGTCTACTGAAGTTTTTGTTTCATCAACAAAACGTTTTTGTTGGCAAAACAAAAATCTCAATAAGCTTAGCAAATGTTTCTTGCTAATAACTAATCTTCTTGCTATTCAAGCACGTTTTTTTTCTATGTAGTTATTATAATTAATATTAATTTTTATCCGCTTGCTCTATATCTCGTTGCGAAAAATGCAGAATTTTCAACCGGTCGATCGGCGTCACGAGAGAAAGAGAGAGAAAGAAAGCGCTAATTAATTCCTACGAATAGGCTGATCGACGCTATATAGATCAGCGCACAAGGACGAGAGTGGTATATCGATCTAGCTGAACGATTAATACATCCCGTTGCGCGGAGGAGGTCGATGGACCGTTTAATCGCCGATAGTTCGTCGGAAAAGAAAATGGCCGAGGTGGTAATCGCTACCTGCGGAAGCCCGGGCGATCGACGTCCGATAGGATACCAATATAATACACCAGTCCGTCGAAAGACGTTTCGACGCTTCGTCGTTTGCTCGAATAATCTCGCGGCGCAGCACCGAGCGGATATCTAAACGAGGTGCTCGAAGCGCAGCCTCCGGCCGGCGCGCTCATGTACGGATATATACATATACATAATAATAACTCGACGTGTAGAAGTAAAGTGCGCTCTCTCTCTCTTTCTCTCCTTTTCTCTCTCGTGATATATATCGGACGCGATATATCGTCCTTGATGGTACACCTCAAAGCCGGAGCCAACTACCACTCGTTGCTCGTCCGCGCATTCGTCGCGCCGGTCGAAGGCAACGTTTCGCCCTTGCGAAACAATATGATGTTTAACCTAACAAGCTCTCATCTCGCGCTACGTAGCGTTCCATACGTTAGGCATCCCACTGCGTCCCAGGATTCCGAACATGTTCGGACACCTAAGGCGACGCCTCTCAGGATAATCTGGGAGATAATACCGCGCTCTCTCTCTCTCTGTGTGCTCTTGAACGCGTTACAGGATTACCGCGGGGGGTACCGTGTAATTAGTGTTTAAGTTAGATGGATGAATAAAGTGTCTAGGCTTTTGCTCGAACGAAAAAAAAAAAAAAAAAGAAAATTAGAATAAAGCGAGCAGGACGATTTTTTTATTTAGTTGCTAAATAAATATCTTAATACACACAAAGTAACGTTGTCGTAATTAAAGTCAGACGCGCTAGTAAGATTCTAATAAGATTACCGCAACAAAACATCAATTTGTTTTTTTTTCTATGCGATATGTAAATTAGTAGACGCGCGAAATTGTTTTTCTCGTAAAATAACACAGGAAGTGCAGGAACGTTTACCATCGGTTGATTTACGAATATTGAAGTCTTACGTTTAATGAGAAATAGGAAAAGAGACCGTGTACGTATATTGCCGATGGTACAGGATGACGGAACCGATTGCGTCTGTCTGGAAGCCGACGCAGGCTGATGATATTGTTTTACGAGCGATTCGCGAAGAACTATGGCGTACAAGCAAACAAGGTGTTCGCGTCTCGTTCCACCTTGACGTAGTGTCCACCTAGACTGCTATACGAGCCGCAGAAGCGAAGGAAGACGTAGCATTGATAGTTGGACAGTGAACGACGTGCTTTGAGCGAAGAACGCTCTCCGCTCGGAAACGATCGACCGAGTCAAGTTCTCTGCCAACTATCTCGGAAAACGCCTGGAATTCAATGGATGCTCCTCTGTCCTATCTCTCGCGTAAGGGTGATCCAAATATGGAACACGCGAAGCATCCCATAATCGGGTAGCCAGAGAGTACGCGGAAAGATGCGGGCTCTCTATGCGCTGTCCCGATAATAATGTTAGCTAAATGTTTCTTCTTTGTGGCGAACAAAGGGAAGCAAATATATATAGTCTTTTCCAATCTAACTTCGAATCGCTATTGCTGTTTCTTATGTGAGATCGTGTAGGATTGTGTGTATTCGATTCTGTTTTTTAGTTAGTCAATTACTTTGTGTTTCTTTCGTTGTGTGTTCCTTTCTTTGCCATAATTTCCTACATTTTGATTTATTCTGTGGATGTGTTTTTAATTCTTCAAGAAACCGCACAACTGATTTTCAAGAAAAAATATTATTATTATTTTTTTTTTACGGTTTATTTACGGTTGATTTTTTTTTTAACGTGGAGATTTTCTTTATACGCACCGTTTTTGTTCTCATCGACATCTGATAGTTGATTGCGCGTGTCGCGCAAAAATCCTCGAAACTTATACATATAGGTATATTCGCGACCCCACCCTTCTTTCCATACTGGACCCGCCGCCATCGTTCTTGGGATGCGGGAAAATGATTGGGAATTTTTCCCGCGCGAAATCACCGCGCCGACACTGATCGTCACGACAGGTTACACCGGTAGCGGCCAAGTTGGCTCTCCTCTCGCGTGGGTCCCCCGATGATTCCTACTCCTGCGTTCCACCACGACCCACTACTACCACCACCATCTACTCTTCGGCGCTGCCGCCGCCGCCGCCGCCAATATCACCACCTTCGTTCATCCACCACCATCTACTCACGACTACCACCTCCTTCACGGGCAACGCGGGGCACTCACCATGTGACTGATTCCCCTTCTCCGCAGGTTGACGAGCGGTGGGCCTGCCTACCTGCCGCCCGTTGCCCCGCTACCATTACGGCGCGGACTCTCGCGGCAGGTGCACCAACCTAAGTGCCACTCCGCTTACCTGTGTTGTGCCTAGCAAGGCAAGAAGTGTGTCCTCCCTCTCTCTTTTTCTTCTTTCTCCTTCCCTCTTCTTCTTCTCGTTAACTATCTCTTCCTTTTTCCCTCTGTCTATCCCCCTACCTGTCTCCATCTCTTTCTGTCCTCCCTCCGCTGTCTCTGTTTATCCGTCTATCCTCTTCGACATCACCTCACGCAGCAGTGCCGTGTTGTAGTGCCGTGTCATCCCGTGGTACGTCAACGATCCTCCCGGACTGAAGGCAAAGGATCGACCGGGTCGAGGGTATACTCTACGATTATCGTGGCCGGTCCGATCGCTCGGTGTGCTTGCAGTAGGGTGAAGAAAGTGATCCCGCGGTGACCGCGCAGAGGTGAAGGGAGTGATAGGCTCGATGGAACGCGCGATCTCTTGACACCGGCAAAAGCGGATGTTCGCAGATGGCAACGAACGAGTGACTCGTTGAGATACGCGAGGAGTCTGATCTGTGGTGAATTCGTTTTTCGACGCGATCGAAAATAAAATTAATAAATTTAGTGGAACCTCGTCGTGACATCGATAACAAACGCGATCAAACTCGTTTATTTAAAAAAAATTTTTTTAAATTAAAAAATAATGAGCTGACAGTTTGAAGATCTAAGTGTCAACGTGATTGCGTGAGTCATTTGATAATCGCGTATTGAGTGATAAGACAAGAAAGAGTCACCCGATGATAAATCAGGACTCGAATGTGATTTGTGCGATCGCACAGAAGACACTTATCACTACGACGAGCAACAAGGAAGGGGACATTCGGTGAAGGTGTCAAACGTCGGCGGCGCCTCATTGACATTTCCGTGACATTTAGTGCGCGATTCGACTCGAGTGTCAGACAGACACCTTTTCGTGTAACACGCGGTTACGTCCTTTTCTTTACGGGCGAAACTTGACGTGTGTAACTCGCACGGAGCGCGTTATCGCGTTGTTGTACAACGACGCGTGACGAGCGCGAGGAAGTGAGACGACGAGGACGAGAGTTGATGAAACGTTTTTCGTGCCTTATCGGCGGCGCAACCGGAGCGCGGTAACAACTCATCTAAAGACTTTTATCTCTGCTTCTCTCGGAATTCTTTATTTGCACGTGCGCGCAAACCTCGATAATACGAGACCGACTTGCGCAGAGATTGCGTCTCTGGACGAGCGACATCGGAGCTTGTTTTTGCTGCGAATTTATTGAGAACACACCGCGCAACAGGTGGTTCCTCTCTCATAAAAGATTCCGAGATTTTTCTCTCGGTTTTCATTCCCGACCGACGGAGACCGAAGACCATTCTCTCGGGTGGAGATTTTCACGCTCGTAGCCAAACTGGACATTCTTACCGCCACGTCGGGAAGAACGGAGTGGAGATGTTCGCGGGTCGCTGAGAGAATGAGGGAGCTGGACACCGAGAGTCCTGTCGTCTGGCCGGCCTGGTGTTACACTGGTGAGTTTCCAAAGTCTGACGTGATCTCTTTGCCGGCGGTCATCGCGATTACTTCGTCATACATTTGAATCGCGTTAAACGCGTTAGAAAAGTGTTTTTTTTTTTTTTTTACTCGGAGAAAAGTCAACGATTGATGTTGCACTACGAGCGCGCGATGTTTTCAAACAGCTGTTATCGATCAAGTTTAACGATTCATACGCCGGTGGATAGATAGTCGGTCGAAATCGTAACAACAAGCCTGGTGTAACAAGACAAGCAAATCGCGTCGTAACGACCTGCGGAAAGTTATGAAACGCACACCGCCGAGTAGGCGGCGTCACGCCGGAAAGCAAACACGGAGTTTACAGATAAGAGCGAGGTGAAAAAAAAAATCTCGGGAATTACATAATATCGGAGATAAATTAAACTTGTAGAGTGCACTTAATATGTAATTTATTTACCTGGCAACAGAGTGAAAACGCAATTGATCTGACGATCGGATTAATAATAATGAGTGTGTGAATTCTTCTAGTATCCGATTATTATTTGTTCTTGTGCCACTTCGAGTGGTTCTACTTCTCTCCTAGTGGATTTCTTGTGCATTTATAATGTGGCGAGGTGAAACGCGTTTGCTGTTTCCTCTCACGAGTCCCGAGAGAGTGGCTCCTGTTATCGGCTCCTTATCAGACCGGAGACTTCTTAATTCTCCCTCGGGCTGCGATTGCCTACCTGCCCGAATCGCTCGACGCTAGTTTTTCGGGCGTCGTTTTGCCACACTCGAGAATTTGTCCGGTTCTGTTAACCGGGGAGAGAGATAGAGAGACGAGCTCCGGAGAGAAAGAGAGAGAGAGAGAAAAAAAAAGAGAGAGAAAGAGACGAGAACGCATCATCGGAGGGTGTAATTACGGCGCTCGATCTTGACAATTAGGAACCCTTGGAAGCTGTCGGTAGCGCAATAGGGTCCACTTAGCTCCCGCAACTTCCAGCCTCGGAGACTTTATCTCGCTCAATCGCCTCGCGGTATTTCGTCCGATGTCCTCTCTAATTAAGAGAGGAATCCGCGGATATGTTTCGTTTTTTCTCGTTGAAATTCGTGCGGTCGTAAAATGTTGTCGGTGTAATTATCAAGCGAGATTTCGAACTTCGACCACTACGCTCGTAGATATATCTCTGAGATATCTCAATTTTACATTTCTCAAAACGTCTGTTCGACATTACGTCGATATTATTCGCCGCACGGCGCTAAATTTAGCGCAAAACGAGTAATCGAACATAATTAAACAACGTAACTCTTGAAATGTCTCGAAAACACACAATCCGTCTCCGAATCATTGGTTTGGAAACGCTATTCTGCTTAGTCAGGATATTAATAAACTTTTTTGACTTTGCCACGTTATCTCGACGCGTTGGAGAAGGCGTGTTGTGATCGCTAGCTCCGGTAGTGACAAAACGCGCCGTAATTTGGCGACAGAACCGATCCCGCGGATTCGTTACGGTATAAAAGTCGAGGTAATGGCGAAAGACCAAGACGTTTTTGCGCGCAACGAAACGCGCGCGCCGCTCGCGACCACTAATGCGATTACTGCTCTCTCTCTCTCTCTCTCTCGTAGTCACCAGGAAACGGACATTGTCTCGAAGTCGCCGAAACGAATCATCCCGCGGCCGCAGGAATCCATTTTCAGGATTCACGAGTAGCGCGGGAGCCACAATTATTATTACGGAAATAATGCGCGTTCTCTTTCTTACTTCATTTGGTAGTGATTTTGTTTTATCATTAACGTTCTCTTTGATTCTTTTCGTCGAAACCGCGTCGTGTATAGAAAAACACCGCAGGGTGAAAGTTACAACAATTATCGATGCCCGACGGGGCATCTTGCGTGCGTCCGGTTACAGACGTGTCATTAAGTCAAGTAAATCGTATTCTCGTTATTACGCGATTCCGCTTTTCGATTATCTTGAACCAACAATCTCATCATCGGTATTATTTTCTAACCGAAAACGTGTGATACATCTCTTTCGTTGTAACGTATAAAAACTCCAGTTAATTCCGATGGAACCGCTGAAAATCGACTCTTGATAGAAGGTGGTCTCGTCACTTCCGTGACTCAGAATTATCCCCTTTTCTTTTTCCTTTCCCGCGGTCAGGTCTTCCCGACTAGGTTTTCGAGAATTAGCGGCTCTCGCTGATCATCTCCGGTTACCTCTCGTCGAAAAACGTCATGCCAGGGATCTTCTTGTCGGGGTTCGAACGATCGAAGAGGGATCGCTTGCTCCTCCGCGACCTTCGCTTTCTGTCGACGAACTACACGACACTCGCCGCTGCAACCGGTAGTCCGTTCGCGGCGCGTCGTAGTTGCCGTGCGAATTGCCGAGGTTAAATATTGGCCGTTTCTCAAAATACAAACGCGATTACGCCGGTGCCGCTGTCACTGCGGCACCGGTGACTTATTTATAGACCACAAACCATCGGTTCTTGTCTCCGACTATCGTTTTCCCTTCTCTATCGGACCGGCCGATAGGAAGTCGCTCCGCGAGTAGATCGCGCACGTGGTCATGCGACTCGTTTTCAGCTGTTTCCGACAGCTAATTAAACCTATCGCTCCGATGTGTAATGAATAGATCCGTGAAACGTGTCACGCGTTTAATTTCATTAGCGACGGTTTGTTGGGGAGAGGAATTACACGGCGTGACACACCGAATATTTACAATTATGTGATATGTTACATGGAAATTTTATGTAATTTTTGTAAGACAAAATTACATACGCTTGAAAATTATTTCTCAGCTTTGTAATACACGCTCGTTTATCTGAAAGTCGTTTATCTTTTCTGAATGGAAAACTAGTGCAGTTTCGAGATATTATGACGAGAAAGTCGGCCGGAAAAGCCGACAGAGAGAAAACGCCCGCAGAGCGAACGTCTTTCATCAAAATCGTTCCCCGCTGTTCCGGAAACTAATGGACACTCCGGTCATTACGACAGAAGAAACGGGAATTGTCTCAAAATTGCGCCGCGAGGGTTTCCTAATCGTGTTTCCTCGGGACAAAGGGCATCAGCAGTTGGAAGGAAGATACAACCGAGCTCTCGAGGGAGACGAGCAAGTAGCGAAAGAAAAGAGAGAGAAAGAATGATGAGGGCGAGGGGAGAAGGGATGAGGGAGAGAAAAGGTGAAACAAAGAGAAAGGTAGAGAAAGAGCCGGGGGAGGCGAGGGGGAAACGTGAAAAAGTGGCAGACCGCGTCGAGCTCGCTCGAGGTGGGAACAAAAGCCACCTCTTCTTCTTGCTCGTCTTCTTCTCGCCTTTCTTCCACCGCCTTGTCCGCGAGAGGAGAGAAGTATTCGGTCCCGCGTTAGAGCAGAGGGATCCACCGCTCCCTGGGATCCACCATTGTGACTTCTTGCACGTATGAAAAACCACAAACCACTGACGTTATTTCGCGGCCGCGAACACGAAGGGTCTCAGTTCTCTCCCTTCTTGGCCGCGCGAAGTCCGAACCGCGTAGGTAATACCTCGAGGCGCTCTCTCCCTCTTCTTTCCCCTTGTTGGTTACCTTTTTTTTTTTTTTTTTTTTTTTTTTTTTTGACCGACACACCGCAGAATCGCGCGCGTCGAAATGATGCTCTCGTTTGATCGACCATCTCGGTCGAATTGGCCTCAATGGTGAGATCATTACGGGCCCCGCTTATCGACGAGTGCGTACGAGGTATCGATTTGATAAACAGCGAACGATAGTCGTTACGAACGAAGGCAATAGAATGAATCGGATGAATCTGTGTAAGCAGAAGATATTTTCTCTCTCTTTTTCTTTTAAAATATTTTTTAAAACTGTCTCTAGAACGGAAAATAATTTTGTACTGACGAGAGACGGAATTTGAGATTTATTCGTTCCAATCTCTCGCTTCGATTTCCGAATGGCGCTCTTGAAAGCAAATGGACTCGTTTCTTTTTCTTTTTTTCTTTTCTTTTTTTTTGTTCCCTCCTCCGCGCAGCGACACGCGCGCGTCAACGAGTTTCCGAGGCACTCTATCGTTCCAACAGGTGACAGGAGAAGTCCTTAATCGCGTCATGACGTTTTCATATCGGGAATCGCGCGGAGTCACGTCGCTTAATTGCCCGTGCGAATTATTGAATGCCGGAGCGCCGGCCGATTGCGCGCTCCGGCACGCGTTTATCTTTCGGGAAACACTTCGGGGCGCGCACACCACTCGTGAATCGGACGAGAAAAGAGAGACAGAGAGCGAGCGTGGTCTATACCTGACATTATTATTAACGCGCCGGGACGGAGTGAGAGACGAGTGGCGAGTTTACTGTCGATAACGAGCCATCGTGAGGAGAAGACGAGCTCTCCATTCAGAAAAGGTCTGGAACGGCTTTCGAAAAATCTCAAACCGACAAATGACAGATGGTCACGACTCTCCACGCGATGGGAGAGCAAAGGAATCTATCACGGGAGTAGAGAGAGGAGAAAATGAGAGGTGGGATCTCCGAGGCGAGCGAGAAGGTCCGCAGCAGCACAATAAACAATCCGCGGGCATTATTATCCGAACTGTAAAAATATATGTAGATCGGTATTGCGAAGACGTCAGAATGATGACGATCGAGGAAGTCTAGGCCCTTCCTATTTAAATGCCACACGTTTATTTATTTTATCAACACGTTATTTATTTGCGCGCGCGCTTGCTTGCTTGACGCGCATGACGAGTTACAATAATTGCTTGCATTATGCACGAGAGAAATAGCATTTTCACTTTGTGATGCGCTGTGAGATCGTCGATTTTCTCTCGACGGCAATCTTTAGCGCGATATAAGTTTTTTAAGAAATCGGCAACAAGGAGATAAGTTCTTCCCGGCGTGTGTGTCGACACTCGCGATAAGCGCGTTAAAAATAGAAAACGTCGAAGCGCTCTCTATATGGTTTCCATGGGGCGACGTGAACTTACACACGAGCTTATAAAAACGCAAATAACGAAGAATTTCTCGCGCGGACAACGTCTCTTGCGACGACACGACCGTCGTTTATCTCCACGCGTGAATAACGTTCCGATCGCGTTATCCGAACTCACACAGTTTAGCGCGATCGATTAAAATCGATGTGGTTTAGCGCTTGACAAAATATTTTCAAATTTCCGTCTTCAAAACAAAGAAACTCATCTGATCAATTTATTTTAAGTTTTCTAAGTACCCGCGCATTAAATTTACTATACAAAAGAAACCTCTTCTTTCACTGGAATAATTTTCTTGTGTTTTCTATTTCTCGACGAGCGCGTCGTAAAATTCGCGAGAGATTTTTGACGACGGGGCTTTGTGTGTGACCTCCTAACATGAAATCATGTGGAAAACGTGGTTCAAGTCAAAGGTTTCGTTCGTGTATGCTTGTGTCGAACGCGCGATGGCCATGCGATCGATGATTCCGCGGTTTTAAGCATACCTCGTGTTGTTGGCACGTCTGCCTACCAAGTAGCGAAGCCTCTGTGCCGTGATATCGCGTTGGCGGCGTGTCGGTGTAACGATTCAGACGAGACGTCGCGTCGGTTGAATATAAATTTTTTTTTTTTTTTTTTTTTTTTTTTAATTTATTCACATCAGGTTTGATCGGAATACGCGCATTTTATAAACCTATAATAAGCATGAGAATTTCGCGAATTAATTTCGCTTTGTGTGATGTTGCGTAAATTTTTAATATTATTTTAATTTCTCTCTCTCTCTTTCTTCTGCGAATTTCATTATCTCAATCGGAAATTTGATTTTAACCAAAGTTTCGCAGACTTACGAAATCGAGTAACACATAAAACGCGTCTCTCCGTTTATCGTTTCGTTTCATCGAAACGTTCCGTATAATTAGCATAATACGCGCGCTGTTCACTTGCATTTAACGAGGAATATCATTTTATCTCTCGCAATCTGTATAATCCAGTCAAGATGCGACTGGACGAACGCAAAAGTGGCGCGAATGCAAAGCAGAAGAAAAGAGAGAAGGAAGCAAAACTTTTGCGAAAAGAAGGAGGAGAGCAGTTAGGACTTGTTGCATCCCGAAGACGTCGCTTGTATTACTTGCGACGTTTTTGCGCGAAATCGCGCCAATGAGAAATCGGAAAAGGGTAGAAAAAGCCCGCGCGATTCTCGACGGTCGGCGCCACCTCGACGTCTCTTAATTTAGATGCCGCCCCCTATTGAAAATATTCCACCCTCTCCCCCCTTACACTCATGAGACACGCTCTACCCTCTTTTGCGTTCCCGTTCGCTCGGTGTTCCTTCTCGTTATATTGCGCCGTCGACTATAGAAACGCCGTAAACACGTCGCAGCCGCTGGAGACGGGATAAAACGTCGGTTTTATGCGAAGGCGTTACCGGACGAAGGGAGATTCTCCTTCGTGATAGAGACATGTTTTCAGGTATTACCCGACCGTGGACAGGTACGGGCTCTTAGATCGGCGTTACGAGCACCTCGGAACGCAAGCTCGCTCTTAATCGGGAGAGGACACCGGGGTCCTTCTCGGGGAGGAGCTTCTTACCGGAGAACACGTCCTTTCGCGTCGACGGACTATTTTCGTACCCGCATGATGAAAACTGCGCGAGCAGACGGTGTAAAATAAGCCACCGATAATATTGCTACAAAACGCGCCGCTTTCAAAAA
>QVNV01018253.1:0-14308 GCA_014825455.1 Pseudomyrmex pallidus | reverse complement strand
ATTTCTATAGTATCTACATATCCATAGAATATCATTAAGATATTTACAAAAGGCATTTTTACCCTGCTTATCCCCCTATGGCCTTTATGGAAAATAGTAAATAAACTTTTCTGTTCAAATTGAATTTATCTTTGGCTGTGTCAAAATTTTTCAGACATCCTACACACACACACATACATGACACAAACAGAAAAACACAAATTTCGTGCTTTTACAATTGAAAATAACGAACGACATCTCGAATGCGCTTACCTTCTAACAAGATACTTAAGCATCGTTTATTATCAAGACCAATCGCACGTATGAAATGAGTTGAAATGTACCTACTAGTACATTTCATGTAGTGTAAATGAGTTCGCAACACATTATGGATTAGCACGACTGTACACAATTAGAATTTTGCTCGACGTCTCTTCGTGCGTTACTCCGGTTTGCTCGAGCGTTATAATGTGCAAGTATTATACAGATAAAAAAAAAAAAAAAGAAGAAAAATTATCGTTCACGAGATAATTGTGATACGTCAGGCGACACCTCGGGCAGAGTAACGGGCCATCACCTGCTAGAGAAAAAAAGGTGAACAGAAGCGAATAAACGTGGTGATTTGCGTGTGGGCGAGAGCGATAGGTGCGACGTCGCTATAAATACGCAGGCTGAAAGACGCAGATTACAGGTGTAATAATGCAGCAATGACTGACTTAACGCTAACGTGAATTTCGATGTGGCAAAAAGCTACGTCGTTAGATGTAATGTTGCGAGGGGTTATCCGTCCGTCACCAGTTCGAGAAAGCTATGGAAAACTCATGTGACTTATTGTATTAAGAATCCCCTCTCCTGGGTTTTGAAACACTTGAGGTAGCAAAGACGTGTAAAAGTTCTTTTTCATACATATATAAATATTTTATACACGCATTGCGCGCGAACACACTCACCTTCTTTGGGCTTGTCTTGAGGCTGCGGTGTACGTGTGGAAGCCTTGCGATGTGCCACTGCGGTGGTTCGTGCATTCCGTGCCGCATTTTTAGGGTGCGTTTAGGAGAGGACGAGAGACGAAGATGTGATCGAGGACACGAAGGATTTCGAATACGGATCGGAACGATAATAGGCGTAGAGGCGAGGGAAGGAAGGAGGAAGAGAAGGCAAACATACAAACGTGCTGTTAGCGATGTCATGCTTTTCTCAAACAAATACCATAATTTTCGTAATTAGCCAGCCAGAATTATTGCCAAATTTTTTTTTTTTACGCCGCGAGAATTCTATTATCGTCGTCAGAACAAACGGAAGAAGCGAGACACTACTGTGTGACACTCGAGCTGTCTCTATGAAATATCTCGATTTACGAAACCACCCCTCGCAATCATATTTAGCCACGCTAAAATCTCAAAGTTTACACAGACGCCCGTACAGACTGCCGTTAGAAAAAGCACGCGATTTGTATTAATTTTCGTCTCAGATACTGTGCGTATTAAATGTACCAATCGGTTATTCAACACATTAGCATCTTCAAATACAATGCAAAAAAAAAAAAAAAACCGCAAGTGAAATCGAAAGATGCGGATACGTCGTCGATAAGTTTCGATATTAGTAAAAGAGTGTGATTTCATCAAGTGAAGATTCTTATTACCGTGTCCTTCCTCTTCCGCGGCGCGATCTCCACTTGTTGCTCCGTCAACGTCAGCTCTGTGGCAAAACAAAAACATTTCAATATCATTAAGTCAGTGCGCAACACACACACACACACAAGTTCTTCGTGAGACAAATTGTGCAATTACCTTTCACTGGATGGTTCATCCGGACTAGTAACGGGTGTTGCCTTAGCCAAACGCGCAGCCTCTGCCGCCGCCGCCTCTTCCTTCTTCCGTCTCTCTTCTTCCTCTCTTTCTTGCTCTCGTCGTTTTAATTCTTTCAACTCGAACTGTGCACATCGGAAGAAACGAGAGAATAATGAGCGCGTTTATTGTCTTTTTTTTTTTTTCTTTTTAAATAGCTCATTCCCGTGGCAAAAGTATTTGTCGAATTACTCACAGTGGTCAGTCGGTGCAAGGCACTAAACCTTTCTTCCTGCGCAGCTGCCGATTTCTCGAAAGCTTCGTGTTTCTTGATCAGATTTTCCACCTCGTCAATGGTATGCTGTAAAAACAAAAAGTTCGCAATGTCGCTTTTATTATCTCCGCCCGATCGAGAATCTCGGAAACAAAACGATGTGATTACTCACGCCAAGTTCTTGGCTCATAAGATATGGTTCTTGAGCGATTAACCACGCTTCGGCAACCGCCGCGTCTCGAGCAAACTGATAGACTTCCAAAACTACAGCAAGCAAAACAAAAAAGGCAAGTATTGAGAAAATGTCGCGCAAATGTAAATTCCGCTTTTACGACTTCATAAATTTTTCTTTCACAAACTTACTGAGTTGCAAGTTCTCCCAACGTTCCTCCCATCGGTGTAAGAGTGCGTTTCTATGATCGGTTAGAGCTGCCAGTTTTTCTTTGATCTGCGCGCTAGCGTAATGATTTCTAGCCAGCAAATCTTTACCGAGATTGATGCATGCCATCAGATTATCCTCCCTGGCGTCGATCTCCGCCTTCAAGCTCTGATGATTGTTCATCAGCAATTCGACGCCGGCAACGTCGCGCGGTTTCTCGGACGTGTTCATCTGACGAACAACGTCGTCCATCCAAATCATCAGATTTCTGACCATATTGAAGAATCTGAAGAGATCGCCGGTATCCTCCAACTTGGCTCGTCTGCCCTCGCACAGTGACTGTAGGTTGTTCCACGCGGCCACGACTTCGGCCTCGCGATTGGTGATCTCTCGTGCTTTATCGCCTGCGTAGCTCGCCTGTAGCTTGGCGGATTCCTCTTCGATTTGCGTCACCTGGCTTTGCAACGTCGACAAATCTTGAATGAAATTCGCGTGCTTACGTTGCAAAGCTGACACAGAACCGGCGTCCCGTCCAAGCTCGTCCGACATGGCGTTCTGTTTCTCCAGGATTCTGCTGAGAACGTCCTTGCAGTCGTGGAAGAACTTGTGCAATTCGCGACTTGCTACCAGCATCTGCGTGCGGGTCTCGATCAGTTCGAGGAGATCTTGCCAGACCTCGTTCAGACCGTCCTTCCATTCCGCGATGGTTGCCGCGTCGGAATGACCGGCGCTGATCAGGGAATCGGCGATGCCGTTCACAGCTTCCACCCGTTCGGAACCGATCGCCTCGGTATCGCGCGCAAACTCTTTGAATCTCTCCCACAGCAAGGTCACGTGATCGTAATCCTGACCCAATTCGTGACTGCCGGCGACCAGTTCTCTCTCCTGGATCCATTGCTCCAGATCGTCGACTTCTCGATTCAGCATGAACAACTGGAGTGCCTCGTCCAGTTTGGCGCGTCGCTCGCCCGCTAAATCTTTCAAACCTGCATAGAGTTTGTCGACTTGCGACTGCTTCACGGCGATCTGATCGGCCAACGGATGCTGGTCGTTTATAAGTTGCCGGGCGGTCTCGCCGAGCTGGCGAATCGTGTCCGCGTAATCCTCGACCGCGTGTTCCAGTGACTCGTGCTTCTTCATTAAGTTTTGCGCGGAGATCTCGTCCTTGCCGCGATCCTCGACCATCATGTAAAGTTCCTGCTCGCTCATCCACGATTCGGCCTCGGTAGCATCGAAGAAGTACTGCTGCGCCTTCTCGTTCTGCAGCAGGTGCTTGTTTCTATCGTCGACCGCGTCCTTCAGCTCGCGCCATTTCTCTGTCAACTCGGATATCAACTTTCGGAACTCGGGACTGTCTTCGTGACCCTCGTCGATCAATTTCTGTCCGTTATTGCACACCAAGTTGATCCTCGGCTCGTGATTCTCGATCTCGGTGCGTAACGACTGATTCTTCTTCTTCAACATGTGCACGTTAAACAGCGAGGTTCCGTATTCGGTGCTGGTTGCCTGCGGCATCTTCTCCGCGATCCACAGTTTCTCGTCCTCGACGTCACGTCGGAACTGGAAGGCTTCCTTCTTCTTTTCAAGATGCCGCTGACGATCGATGAGCGGCGCTTTGAGCTGAGCGAATCTCTGGGCGACCTTCTCCTTCTTGCACTTGATCTCCTCCATCTTGTCATCGGGCACTGTGCGCTGCAAATGTTGCGCTTGTTTGTCCAGCTCGGTAACCTGTTTCGCTTTCACCGCCATTTGTGTCTCGATCATCTGTTGCTTCTGCATCAGTATATTCACGGACGCGAGATCGGAACCGGTATCGGTGCTCTCTATCTGTTTTTCCAGCTCGTTCATCCAAGAATCAATGTCGTCGCACGTCTGATGTATCAATACTTCACGATTGGCATCGAACAAACGCTCGCCTTTGTCGTGAGTTGTAGTCTCCAATTCGACGAATTGTTCCGCGAGCTCGGCCACTTTTGGCTTGATGATCTCGGCCAGGTCCGGTTTCTGTTGAATCAATTCGTCCGCGGCTTGCTGCAATTGTTGCAGACGGTCTTTGTTGCTCGCGATCTCCGCTTCAAACGCTTGATGACGAGTCCACTTGCTGTGAATGGTCTTCGCGCTTCTGTAAGTCTCGTCCTGAGCGGTGATATGTTTCTCTTGCACCCATTCGCCGAGTTCCTCGCAATCCTGCAGGAACATCTGCAGCTGAAGTTGATCCTTGAGTTTCTCCATAAGTTGATTAGCCTTCTCGCGATTAACTCGTCGGCGTTCGTTTATATTCTCGGCCTTCTTCTTCACCTTATCGGCCGCGAAGTGTCCCTCATCGACCAAACGTCCGGCAAACTGCACGACCGAATTGATCTTCTCGTCGTTGGCGTCCATAGTTGTCATAAAGGCCTCGTGTCGCTTGATCATGTGTTCCGCTTGCTCGAAATTCGTCGGTGTCTCGTCCTTGGCGAGGATGTGCTCCTGTTGCGACAGCAACACTTCCGCCTGACGTGCATCGCGATCGAACACTTGTAGATTCAAGGAATTGGACAGTAAATTCTGACGATTCACCCACATCTGATGCAATTCCTCCCAGCCCATTTTGAGCGCGTTCAATCTCTCGCGCAAAAACATGTATTGCGTGTCGCCGTCGCCGGCTTCCGCCGTCAGTCTCTCGCCGTATTCCATCATCTTCTGATAATCGTCGGTATAATTGTCGATCTCCTCCTTGATATTCTGATGTTGCGTGAGCAATTTCTCGGCGTCGGCAAGACTGGTCGGCGTGTCCTCGCTGGCGACATCGGTCTGCGTCTTCGTCAGCCACGCCTGGAAGTGATCGAGATCGCGCAGGAACCGATGCAGATCGCCGGCCTCCTCGAGCTTGGCGTCGCGCTCCTTCAGCATCTGCGTCAGTTGTTCCCAGATCAGATGAATCTGCGCGATTCTCTCGCGTATCACGGCCGCCTCCTCCGGATGTTCCTTCTGTATAATTTCCGCTTCTTTCTCCAGAGCGTCCAATTTGGCCTGAATGGCCGCTAGATCGCGTTCCATTCCGCTCAGTCTGCGCTGGAGCGTCATCACGCCGGTTAGATCCATTTCCAGACTGTCGGTCTGCTGCAGAATACGCTTCTTGTCCTCGATCCAAGACACGGTCTCGCGACACTCGATGTGGAACGTTTGCACACCGTGTGCGGAGTTCAGTTCCTCGCGCTTGTTTTCGGCTTTCTCGCGTAATTCGGCCCATTTCTGATTGAGATTGTTCTGTCGCGCGATTATCTGTTCCGAGTTTGGATGTTCGACGTGCAGCAACTGTCGAGCCAGTTGATTGACGACAGCGACACGGGACGCGTTTGCATTCATCTCCTTCTCGAAGCCGTTGTAGCGATGCTTCATGATCTCGACGTCTTCGATGTCCTTGACGGGCACCATCGTGTCCAGCATTCTGTTTTTCTCGCCAATCCATTGCTCGACTCCGTCAGTCTCGCTGAACACTTTGTACAACGACAACGCGTCCAGCAATCTTTGCTTACGTAACTTCGCCAGTTCAAGGAGCTCCTTGTATCTATTATCTATTGACGTCAGTCTCTCCAAGACTTCGGGCGATTTCGCGTCTCGCTCGTTCAGCGCGGTCGCCTGCTGATGAAGCTGATCGATAATTGTCGCGTAGTTTTTCAGTTCGTCCGTCACATCTTTGTGTTTTTTCAGCAAAGACTGCACGTTCGCCTCATCTCTACCGACGTCCTCCGACGACACGAGTCGTAAAGTATCTAACATCCAGATATCTATGTCATCAGCATCCGCGAAAAGTTGATGATAATCGACCGCTTCTTCGAGTCGCTTCCTCCTGAAAGCTGCCAGATCCAGCAAATGATTCCACATGGCGAGAATCTCCTGAAGTCTTTCTTGAATACGATCTGAGCCAAAGTGTTGTTGTCGAACAAGTTCATCGCCGACTCCAGCGACTGACATCAACTGCGGTTCGTGCGATTGTATCTCATTTTCTAACGTCTTGTGCTTGGACAGCAGCAGATTGATGGTCGTAAGATCATGACCGATGTCACCCGTGGACACGATCTGTTCCTTCTCCTTTATCCAGTTTTCCTCATCGGCCATGTCCCAATAGAACTGCCAGAGCTTACGAGATTCCTCGAGCCTGGTACGACGCTCGATTGCCAACCGGACCAATTCGGCGTACGCGTTCTCCAGTTGTTGAACGCGCTCGACGATAATGCCCGGGTCACAAGGTCGATAGCCTTCTCCCTGCTCTAGGAATCTCTGGCTGTGCTGAACGACAGCCTTAACTCTCTCACCGAGCACGTTGATGTCCGCCTCGACAAGAGAGTGTTTTTGCAGCAGATCTTCCACGCCCATCAAGTGCTTGCCGTAATCGTCCGTCAACAGTCGCATCTTGATCTCCTCCATATTGTCCAGAATGTACAACATCTCCTGGAAGCTCTGTTGCAGCTGGAGTGACAGCTCCAGACGCATTCGCCTGGCGCGTAGCAATTCCAGAAGATAGTTCCATAATCGCAGCACATTGTCCTTGCGAGCGTTAATACGCTCGATGTCGTGATAATTCTCTGCTTCGAGTTCTAGCGAAACCGCCATTACGGCCTGTACGCGCTCCTCGTAAGCGAAGATATCGGTTTCTATAGCTTCGTGCTTCTTAGCGGCGGCTTCCACAGCGGCGAGATCAAAACCGAAATTATCCTGCGCCACCAATCGCTGATTCTCCGACAGCCACGTTTCGCGCATGCTGGCCTTTCGATTGAATCTGGCTGCCAACTGTTCCAATTTTTCCTGTCGAATGAGTTCCTCGCGCAGTGCCAGTTCTCGCTCGTGTTCAGCTTTCTCCAATCTTTCCCAGGCCTTGTTAATGTCGGATATCATCTTGCCCTCTTTGGGCGTGTACGGTTTCTGATTGTTCGCGCGCATCTTCGATTGCAGTGTGAACAGCAGCACTTCGAGATTGCCTTTTTCCACGAATTTCGGTGGTTTTTCTACTGTACGATAATTCGAGAATTGCGACAGTTGCGATTGCACGCCTACCAGGGAATTAGCGAACCTGCGGTCACCGAGTGCCTCGATCGTAGCCTCGATCCATCGCAGCAGGTCGCTGGTAAGACTCTCGTATTCGTGAATCATGCGATCGTTCTCCATCGCGATGCCGACAACCTTGCCAATTCGTTTTCCCTGCACGGTCTCCTGTTTCATCTTCGAAAAGTAGTGATAATAGGTGACGACATACGTAATGATGGACTTCTCGTCCGGATGATCGACAAATATGTCCTCGGCGTCCAGGAGCTTCGTGAGACCGAGCTTGTCCTCCGCGACGTTGAACGCGTTGTTGAGATTATAGATCGCGTTCGACTTGGACAATTTTTCGAACTGAATCAAATCCGGACGGTGTTTGTGTATGATCGCGTTGAACGCCAGTCCGTCCCGCCACGAGGTCGTGAAATTTCTCACGTTCACGTTGTGATAGCCCGCGGTCTTCATCTGACACCACAACAACAGAGCGTCCTTGGCGGACTTTGTCTCCTGATTGTCCGTCTCCTCGATCGTGATGTCTTGGATCTGGAATCGCAGAATTATCGTCCAGATGAGACCGAGACTCAGACGCGGATTCCCGTCGACGATGTCGTGAGATCCCATGTTCTCCAGATGTACCCTCTGCTCGCGCAAAAACTGCAACGCCTTGTCCACGTTTTCCAAACAATGGATGCGCATCTTGCCCTTGGTCGGGCGCGGCAAACGTTCACCCGACAGAATCTCCAGGAGTCGTATAAGCATCTTGCCGTCCCGCAGATCGACGTAGAGATCGCCGATTCGGCACGAACATCGGACTAAGTGGGAGTTGACCCATTTCTGGAAAGTCTTCTTTTGCACTAATTCACGCTCACCTGGTGAAGAAGGTCATATGGAGGATAATCTCAATCGAATACGACGCATAAAGTTGATTTTAAAAATAAATTCAGTGATCGACCGTTTTTTTTTTTTTTTTTTTTTACATTTAAATTCAACTACTAATAAATGAGATTTAAATATTATTTGAATAACATTTTTTTTATATACCTCGAAGATCGAACACAATTTTATCATAGTAGTCCATTCTCAAAGTTAACAATTTGCAATTCTAACGTTTTTATTATTGTCTTTGTCTTCAGCTAATTAACATTGTTTTAATCAAGCTAATTACGTTTGCATTTATAGACGCGTATACTTTGCACGTTGGTTATTTTGCGACTACGTATATATATCTCGACTACACACAATCTAGTCCGACAAGCAACTGCTTGTAAGTGCTGAGTTATCAAATTCTTAAAGCGATTATCAAAAGGATGTGGTTGTTGGTTGATAGCTTAATCGTACAATTTTCTAAACGTGGATTTATATCTCTATAGTCCATACGTAATTTAAATTGTTATTAGAAATGTATCGCGAATTATGTAATTTTCAACTTGTATTTTATATCACACTCGTAGATTACCGCTGTTTCAAGTACTAAACAGATTTTTATTAATAAAGTTTTATTAAAAAATGTTATTACGCAATTGCGGCAAGAGAAAATAGAAGAACACGAATAAAAGAGCGAGAAGGTTCGCGAAATGGTTTTCGTACCAGCGAGTGCCTTGATGCGTGAGCGCTCGAAAAGTCTCGAACTCGAGTTTCCCCCGTCGTATTCGTACTCGTCGACAATCTCCTGTTGTAGCGTGGGGTCCCAACCCCCGCGCACCACCGAGATGTCGGTCGTCATTTTGTCAATCGGACCAACAGCTCACTTCTGCTTAACCCTTAAAAAGGGTGCACCTGTAAAACAATGACACATTCATATTTTCGCAAATTCGATCTCGCAGTGTTTGCTCGCAAAGTTTGAATCTCTTTTTTTTTTTATAAACAAATTTTCAATTAAAAAGCAAATTCTCCGTCGCTGGACAATTCAAAATCATATTTTACATTTTACTGCAAGTTTTACAGATCCGGGAAACACAAGGACTCACACGCAGACGGAATAAAATGGGGACATAATCATCATCATCATCATCATAAGAAATTCTTCCTCGTTGCTACCCACGTAGTTGCGACGGTAAGCAACGTGGAGCCGTGCGGAAAACGTGTCTTGGGCGAGCTACGGTCAGCTTGTTGTCGCGCCGGTCAATCTTTACTTACACGACGAGATAAGAAGACTGCTCTGCTGAGGTAATCTTATCTCTTTTTCACGTACGCGATTCTTAATAATTAAGTAAACATAATAATAAGAAGAGCTCAGAATATAGATCAAATATTGCGCAACGATATTCCGATAACAGGGTGGTGTAAGTGTACACCACGCCCACGCCCAGGATTTTTTTTTCACTAAATCTCGGATTTTTTTTTTTTATATCTTAGTACAACAACAGAGACGAAATAAAATTTATTTGTACCCATTCGCGACTACAACAACTTTCCCTCGACTACTTTTTCTCAACCGATGTGTCAACACGCACCGTTTTTACGGAACAAACTAGCAGTAGAAGTATCTGAGTAGATACTTCACAAACTAAAGAAATTATATCTTCGGTATCTGAAGAAAAATATTGATAATCCACTTCGAGGAGAGCTGCATCAATTATAAACACGCGATTTAAACAAATAAATCACAATGTCGGATCGAATTTCCTTTTATTCTCGGGGACGCTCGCTTCATGCAAAACACATTTGCTCAAATCGACTCCCACACGGCTCTTACGTAATGTTTCTCCGATAAACGATACAACCGACGACGCGAGAGGAGAAAAAAAAAAAAAAAGAAGATAAAACTTTTAATTTCTGTCTACATTTTATCCTCGTTTTTTCTCTCGCTTCTCCGCTTTGGATCGTCGATTGACGGACGCGGTTAGCTTCAGTTTTACGCTCGTCGATGCTATATAAAGCATCTTAATCATCGAGAATCCGTGTCTTTCCCATTTTTGTTCCGTCGGAATCTTCTCCTCTCTCCCCCTTTCCCGTCGATTCGTTCCCCCCGTCGCGTTAATTGCAATTGGCATGTTAACCGCCAAGGTCTCGCGGGTTTCGCCGGATATCACACAAGAAGGTTGCACACCGCGCAACGTAATGTTAACGTACGCGCCCATAGAGGAGAGAGAGCGCGGTGCGCTCAACGTACGTGTGTTGTATATTCATTTAATAAACGCGAGCCTACGCGCGTGGGAGACGCGCCGCCGCCTCGTTCACCATGATTACATCACGCGAATGATGTCACATACGCGAAATACGCACACGTCGCGCCATCGGCATCGGGCCCCGCGCAGAGAGAGAAGGCGGTAACTTAACGGGAAGGTAAATATTCGCGCCGACACACACACACACACGGACGTTCGGCGCGATGCACCGTCCACGATTCACAGAACAAAGGAGAACCGGTGAGATTTTTGAATAATTTCTTCCCGCCCCGAACATTAAGCAACGTTGCAATTTATTTGTTCGAAAATAAACGGGAAAAATATCGCAGAAAAAAATAAAAACCTAAATTAGACGATGATTTAATTTTTGTACGATGGATTGAAAAAAAGGAACAGGGCAATAATAGGGAGAGAGAATTTGTTCTGCGGCTTACCGGAAGTTTGTTTCCCGAGAACATTGTATTCGCAAGTTTTATAAAAATAATTTATGAACTGCGCGCGCGTTCTTGTATTGTAAAATATAAATTGTGTGATTGTTACGTTTTATACGTAGGTTAATTATCGTCGCGCCAGCGACGATTCGATATCAGAAGAAGAGGACGGCACAATGGGAGGGCGTTCAATTAGGCATATTTCGTCTAATTTACGAGAGGTTTCGTTCTGAAGTGTGTATGTGTGTTTACTGATTATTACTACTGATAACGCGCGGGTTATAAGACGCAGCTGCAGCTGCGTGCGATTACAGTGTAACGACTTTTTTTTTTCTTTTTAACGGCACCAACTGTCACGCGTTATAAATGCGGCACATGTCGCCGTACGTAAGACACGCGCGCAAGAATTCAAGGAAAACCGCAGTAAACCGATACGCCGAGTGTTTAATAATGAATCCGAAGAGATCGGCGAGAGAGAGAGAGAGAAATAATTCACGCACAGACGGGACACAAGCGTGTGATCAGTGATTGCATCAATCTCGTAAAAAGAATTATAAAGTGTGTTCGCTTGTGTGCGCGATCGTAATTTTCAGGAGCAGCGTCATCGACATTCTCGAATCATTACCAAGCCTCATCCGAGACTCGTCGTTATGTTGTACGCTGTTTCATTTTAAAAATAAAAGAGTTTTTTTTATTGAAAAAAGCAAATAAAAATGCTTTTCCACCAATTCGATTTCAAATTGAAACAATTTTGAAAATTCATTTTAGTTGCTCGTAAAAAGTTCCGGTTATTTGCAAAACTGTTTTTTCTTCTATCTTTCGCCGGATAAATATAGCGTGCACGCAATTAGTCCGAAAGTTTTTGTGATTTTTAAGCAATTCGATAACTCGTCTTGTGGAATTGTTTGCGATAAAATTTATTTTTTTTTTCTCTCTCTCTCTCTTTTGTTGATGATATCAGTCCCGTTGACGATTGAAAAGAGATCGTTTGGAAGTGATGATGCGCGGATCGATTACTAGGCGATAAAATCGATGATGCGTGAGGCGGCCCATCCAAAACCCGAAGAAACGCGGGCATGAATGACATTCTTAAATGTCTGGACAGTCACTTGCGATGAATTAAGAGCAATTACGCGAGAGCGCCGTCATATTTAATGGCCGGTATAGTGAGAACGTGCAGGATTAATGCCTTCGTGTTCTAGTGGGCGGAGTGAAATGAATCACAAAGTGAATGACACGATAATCGAGGAAGGTTAAGTTTACCGACGGCACTTTCTAATTTTAATATAACGCTCAAGAGTTGAAACACACAGTGCGACGACATCAATTGTTTACGTTCTATTTTTTTTTTTTTTTAATGTCTTCTCTTACCTCTGCGTAGCGCATTTTTGTCATCAGATTCGTGTTACTATATTGCGACACAAAGCGCAGAATTTTTGAAGAGAGGAAGTATTGATCGCGCTCCTCTTTTTTATGTTTCTTTCATTATGAGAACGAAAATAAATTTATGAATCGCGGAGAGAGAGAGAGAGAGAGAGCGCGCGCACAAAGTTTGCGAAGCGAGAAAAGCGTCGGCGCGCGGCGAACGAGCTACATTTCTGGAACAAAAGCTTTTGTTGACGTGACTTCTGAATGACTAATGAGGAGTAAGTGTAACTCTTTCGTAATACACAATTTGGTTCGTCGAACATTCCGTGTTAAATAGACAATTAAAAATCAATTTTAAAACAAACAGATATCAACGCCAACTTAATTTCACATTAAGATTCTTTTCTCTTCGAAGAAGTTGTTATAGAAGAATCGAAAAAAAGAACGCAAACATCTAATACAGTTCGTGCGTATTTTTGAACAAGTGCTTTTGTTTTAATCGAGATTACTACGACCAGTGTATTAAAAGCTCCTCTGATGCGAAAATGGAAAACAAGGAGCTCCGTTGTGCATCGGGAAACGAGAACAAACCCGGTCTCTATATGCTGCGTGATTCTTTGCGCGCTGCTTCAACGCTCGTGGAAGCAAGGAACTCTGTTGTTTTTTTAAATCAAGCCGCAGGGAGAAAATCCTCTCTTCATTATGCGAGTAAACAAACGAAATAAGACAAGTACGAGAAGCAGCATCACAGCAACGTAATTAATTAAAAAAAAACAAACAAAGCTATTAAAAATATCAACATCTATGTGGTCGTACATACAATAAAATATTGTATAAATACAATAAAAATGTTGTATAGAATTTGTAAAAATATTGACAATTTTGAAAATAAACTTCGTAACACGCTCTTATAAAGTTACTTTTTCTCCTCTCTCTCTTTTAAACTTGTTCCACGAAACTTCACAAAGAATATTTATAAAGTGTCACGAACCCGAACGGATGATGATGTGATATTTTCGCCGTACTACGAAGCGATGCGGCAAACAAAATCGCGCAACCGAGCGTGCGATTCTTCTCTTCCCGAGCGTCCGTCTTCAACAGCTCTCTCGTTTCCGAGAGACATAGCGGGACCGAGAAAGCGGGAAAAAGAAGAAATTCGCCGTCTGATCTTCACCTAAATTAAGTCGTGTGCTTAAAACGGCGCGCGTTTGCACCTCTAATCTGTCTTTTGACAGTGAAAGACCGTTCGTGGTAAAGCGAACAACCGCGCGCGCAAAGGTAAGATGAACACGACACACACACACACACACGCATGCACGCACACACGAACGACCAGATTATTGATTTTCCACCAGAGTCACCGCGGCGCCGGTTTCCACGGTATATAACCTAAGAACACCTGCACGAACCCTCTCCGAGCTAATATGTACCTGCATTTTTTAACCTTGCGAAGAACGGAAGAATTCGTTGCGTAAGCGCGAGAGAGTCTCTTTTACATTTTAGAGTTTCACACAGAGGATTAACCGCCGCTGCACAGCGACGGTGTTGAAGAAGAAAAAGCGAAATAATAATAGTCGGCTGAAAACGTCGGCGTCCTCGATATCTCATTATCTTGAGGTTGTGGTCGATCGTGTGACAATGCACAATCTTTATCTGACAACTTAATAAGATAACGCAGCGAGCGTAGTAACGTCAGCGTAACGATATTACGTACCGCATCAGCAATTTAAATTAATCGTCTTAATTAAAGCGACGAAACACAATTTGCGCGAAAATATTGGCGACGCGTTTGCAAACATCCAAGCGGCTATAAATGCGTCGAATCGAGCGATTGATTTTAATTGTATCAGGAATTAAGGTAGTTCTATCACGTAGGGCCGGGTTTCGTGGGTGCTAAAAGGGATCCATTAAAATTTACAAGAAAAAAACGCGTATTATGC
>QVNV01018250.1:0-19428 GCA_014825455.1 Pseudomyrmex pallidus | reverse complement strand
AAAAAAGTTGTAGTTTGACGATTCAAAAACATTTGCCGTCAACATTACGTATTCAAAATAATCAATTAAGTTGAATGTTTTGAAGCATAAACGAGAATAAATTATGATGATTGAAAAAATATATATGATTTAAAAAAAAGTGTTTTACTTGAACACAAACGCGTATTTTGATAGTTCAAAAAACAAAAACGATTCTTCTGTTTTTTCTCAATCATCATAATTTATTCTCGTTTATGTTTCAAAACATTCAACTTAATTGATTATTTTGAATACGTAATGTTGACGGCAAATGTTTTTGAATCGTCAAACTACAACTTTTTTACATGGCAAAGAGTGATGAAATACATAATCTTTCGTCACATCAATTTTACGCAATGGCGTTTTCTGTAAACATTTTCTAGCTAAGTTTATTAAACATGTTCTTATTACCTATGTAAATTTCAGCAAGCATACATCGGAAAAAAAGAGCAATCATTAAAATATTATGAAAAAATATTTAAAATAAACCAAGCATCGCAAATTTGCAATAAAATATTATAATAAATGAAAATTACGAAGACTTACTGAATATAGTTACACTGCTAATCGTCCGATTAATTGTTGAACTAATCAAATGTCATTAAATCATAACAGCCTTGACAAACAATATCACAATTTTAAATCTTGCACCGCTCTGAATGCACCTACGCGCTCACGACACGCACATGTGATCGTAATTAATAATCGAGGTGATGATAATTGCCCTTATTGGAAAAAAGGGCAATATTACGAGAACTCCATTCTTTCTCAATTTTATAAGAAAAATTTAACTACTTATTATATATAAATTATCTAACGCACACAATACATCCTTTGACTTTTCTTAATATCGACGCTTCGGCAAGTTACATTTCTTCTTATCTAATCAGTTATGAAACTTGTACGAAAATCATTAGCACACATATGTGTAAACGTATATCCGCAGTGTTATTTTATGAATATTTCTTTGAGAAACCAAGGAGAAAAAACGAACACGCAAGCTTAGAACTTAGAAAGTATTGTGTTATTAATACTATCAAAATGCTTTAATTATGAATTTATGCACGTTATTTTTAAATAAAATTGTATTTGATATTTGAATATAATTTGATGCATATAACAATGAAAACACGACTTGACTTCGGAGAGATTTGAGAAATGAGAGCAACGGCTCTGAGTGACCTCTTTCACACTAATACACAGTGAGTATTCGCTACTTTTTTTCTAGAATGACAAGTAAATATTTACCACAATAAATAGTTGACTACAATGAAAATGAATATTTATTACAATGTTTTTGATATTCTTTATAAAAATTTATAACATCTCTTCGATATTACGAAACAATTACAAATACACTTACATAATGAAATATCTTTTAGTCATAAGTTTTGTCCGCGAAATCACACGTGTTTACATATAACGGAAGTGCGCACAATCGAGAAGGGTTGATGTTTATTCATTTTTTTTTCTACGTTTCGAATGTGCGATACGTCATAGCATAGCATTGCTTTATTAACATGTAGGTGCTGTTTAAGTGCATGCCACATTGACACGTCTTTTGTTCGCTTATAATCGGTTAGCTTTTCATTAAAAAACCGATTTCGAAATAGATAAAAAATAGATAAAATAAATGTTCTTGTCATTCATTCTAATATTTATAAATAAAGAAGTTGGTAATGTAGTCTCTCACATTTACATTTTGTTAATATTCAATATTTTAAACTAAAAACTATAAATAATTCATTCTTCAAAGTATTGTTCAACAAGTTTTTAAAGAGACTCACAAAAATTCATTCACTACAAAATATGGCGATATTGCGTAATAAAGTGATAAAAAATAATATTGGAGTTAATGTGAGTTTTCCTTCAGTAAAATAAATAAAAAAGAATTGGCTTCATTTATAAAAATAGTATATTATATTACAAACTTGCACATTTAGTAAAAACGAACTGTTAGAAGACACACACACAAATGAAAATCTCTTGATCTTAATAAATATACTGATCGTTTTTAATTTTGTTTTTTGTAAAAACATCTATTTCCACAATTTGCAATTTATATCCGTTTTTTTCTGTCAAAACAAGCAGCATGAGTCCACGTTTCATGTGCTATTGTATTCAAATCTTAGTATTCAGGGGTCCACATTAGCAACAAGACATGTTAATATTTATCCCGTTATTCTAACTGTGTAACGCCGAACGAGATATTCAATCAATAACAGAAAAAACGAAATATATATATTTGTGTGACAATAAGACCAAGTCTAGGAGCAATGAAGTATGTGTGTAATCAAGTGCTAAAGAACTAGTAAGCAAATCTCTTGAAAATGTTTGAAAATTCTTCGAAATAAACGTGCGTTGTGACTGAAATACTTATTCCGCAAACAATCATCATCTAATAAAAAAGTCATATCTGCAGAGATCATGAGAAATCCATATTATTTATTACTTTCTCCACCGAGAATTAACTTCCTTTCATCGAAAAATTTAAAAAAACGTAGCCACTAGTAAGTTGGAAAAGATATCGTATTGTAAATAATTCGAGAATACACATTCACGACTTTAAAGTCGCACCAGCTCTGTCTGTAGGCAATAAAATTTTTATGTAAAACGTGCGCAATCAAAACGCTGAAATATAAACAAAATGATCAAGATGATTTCGTGTCTGTTTAACAATTTATGCCAAAACTGTATGTTCTTAGATGTAAACGTGACATGAAAGGATTCATACGCGAATGCGATAGTATCCAAGATAGTATACCACGTGTGTAATCTACAGAGTCAATATCATACTCTCTCTCTCTCTCTCCAGTTTTTCATTCACGATTAAAGTAATGTTATATTTTTTGTATGTACTTAATATAATAATTATACTCTTATACTCTTAATTACAATCTTGTCTATTGTACTTAATATAATAATTATACTCTTATACTCTTAATTACAATCTTGTCTATGTCGAAAGCTTAGTTGACGAGTTTATACAAGATACCTACCATCGGAAAAGGAAACGGAACAAATATAAAATTTTATACGCCGAGAAACACTTCGATGCGGTCCGTTGCCTCACTGTCGCGTCAGTGTTCCGACATTTTTCCGGCGCGTCGAAGTTCCTTTGCCAAACGGATGACTCGTGTGTGTGTGTATATATATATATATATAAAATACATATATGTACAGCGTATCTACTTACTACCCTTACGATATCGATCGCGTGTAGACTCACCTGACTCGCGTGCGTAATCCTGGAGAAACGTGGTGCAGAGCGAAGAACAAAATGTGTTATTCTATGTGTGTTTGTCGTCGTCCTTTTGAATCACCGCGGGATTTGTCTTTTCTCTGCTTCTCCGATGTCTTTCGTGTATTCGCGGGATTCGTCACAATGAACGGCGCGAATCGCTCTCGCTTTCTCCTGCCTAATTTCCGACCGACCGCTGAGCGATCAAACAGAGCACTGACTGGCGCGTCTACTAAAGCATCTTATTATTGAATTGGACGGTCCCCGTGGTCTGACATCAGACCATGTGATGACGACCAATGGGAACGCGATTTCCGTCAGCGCATGCGCATCTGTGCGACGCACGACAATATCCCGTAGGCCGTAGGCTGATGTCACGATTGTCCCGAAGCAGGAGTGCGTTCGATTTGACCTGTCCACCGAATAAGCTCACTTGTTGCAATCGTAATCGGTGGATTTGTGGGCATGTGTCCGTCACATGCTGTAACGTCTCGGCTTCCCACATTTTTCCGTTTTTACGTGATACCAGCGTTATCGAAAGTAACGATAACGTTACTATGGCGTGGTGCGCGAATACCGGTTGGAAGCACGTGAAACGAAAAGGATCGATACCGCATATGCGCGCCGCATCGTTTAGCGGCTTTTGCGTCGCGGAAACGTGCCTAATTTTTTTGTGTATTTTGAATTATTTATATTTTTATATCTAATCGCAAAAGTTTGTGTTTTATATTTATAAGCAATCAATCGCACAATCGCAATGTCGCGAACTTCTTCGATTTTGATTTCGATTGTAACGACCTTGCGATAAGAAATCACTCTTTGCGATCACGCGATTGGTTGTATGAAAAATTAACGGCAATGATAATGTGTGTCTGTGACTTGTGCAACAAAAATGCAACAAAAAATTTTGTGATAAAACAACCGGAAAATTTGCAAGATGTATCAAACAAATTTTTATTGATTGGTTTTTCAACTGCTGGTACTAGTAAAACTAGTATCTAATTTTGTGCAACATTTACATATTTATACGTCTTGCTTACATTTCGCACAGAAGTCAACAACTCCATATCTAATAGATGTCTAATGGAATGTTTTGTTCTGTGTGGATTTTTGTTCTTTTTATCAATTTATTTAAAAATAAGTTTAAAAAAGAACGTTTTATTAAAAAAAAGTTTATTTCATTTACATTTAAAATGTTCTTGTGTATTTAACTAACAAATTCTACGGTAGAACAGTACGTGAACTTGAATTGTAAATTATCTGTATTAGCATGTAGATGTATGTAGGATTTCAAAACTGTGCACTATAAATATTCTTTAAAAATTTTGTATGTATAATTATGTGCATGTATATGTGTGTATACACTTAACTCTAAATTTTTTCGTACACAAGGAGCGTTCTCAACCGTTTTAAGAAACACATTCTTTGTCTCTTTATCGCACATCAATACTTACACGACTTATATATAATAAATGCGTCACAAACGCACATTTGAATTTGAAGACAAACTTTTGCTAATCAAAACAAGATTTCCAGCAATGATACTAACTAGTTTCATTATTATATATTTACTGAATTTTTTTCGAATATTTTATATTCAAAGAAAAAAAAATACATGCCTTTTTTTCAGCTGTGTTTATTGTCAGATCGGTATTCCATAGTCGATCTTATAGTTGTTTATCTTCAGATAGTATACGAGTTGTTTATTGATATTTAAATCTTGAACAATAATGTATCACCTTTCTCGTTCTTCAAAAAAAAAAAAATAAATAAATAAATAAATGATTATATAAATCATATGAATATCGTATAAAAATTTACGTTCTATTTATCATTCTAGTCTTATTTTAATCAAATAGTTTAATTATCATTATTATAGAATTTCAATAACTTGATTAATACATTAATACAGAATTTCAAAATGTATACAAAAACGTAAGACTTATAAATAAACACTTATACACTTATTGTGCAGATAAATATTCATATTACATAAATATGACGAGTAATTATAGTACCATGATTCGAATTGCATATGAGAGTTATTTGTTTGGTTAATAATTTGCATATATAATATTAGATGGCGATGCAGAATTGTGCACATTAAAAAAAAAAAAAAATACAAAGTATATCTCAGCAAGAAACTGTTTTGTGAAGATTCATTATACAATTTAATAAGAAATCAAAACCATTTGTCCATTATTACTTAAATTGTATAATGAAGCAATCTTGAAAAAACAGTTTCTTGCTGAGATATAAATTTTCTTTTTTTTTTTTTTTATTCTCTCTCTCTCTCTCTCTCTCTCTCTCTCTCTTATTTTTTTTAATTTTTTTTATTTTTGTAAATTAATGTAAAATTTATGTAATCTTTTTCTTTATTGTTCGCGCTTCAGGGGAATTTTTTCCCAGAGCGCATAATAAATAAAGCCATCAATCAATGTATATATATATGTATATATAGAGAGAGAGAGGTAAAGTTTTTTATAATAAGTTTCTTGTGTATTTTTATAGTTGCAACAATTTTCAGACAAAAAAATTTGAATAAGACGAGAGAATCTAATTTCAATGTGTTTGCCGAAGAAAATGCACAAGATAACTAATCATCGAGTTTAACGAGACCTTTGTGGTGTGGACCAAGCATCCTATTTAGTATCACAGATGCTTTATAAGTGATGACGATGCGAACTGCAGTTGCGCGAATCAAAACCAACATAGATATCGACTGAGAAACGCCAAATCTCTCTTTTTCTTTCTCTGTCTTGTGATGATATACGCTATTGAGATAATCGATTATTTGGTATGCAGTCGTACTTTTCTTATCGCATAATGTATCACGTGAAAGCGACTTGAAAAACGAAATCACTCGTTAGTCTGCTTCACATCATACAAGCAAATCATGATCGACATTATCGCCAATATAATATATAAATAATCTCTTATAAAACTAGTTTATCAAGAATCTGACAAGTATTCACGAATTAGAAAAAATAAATTTAAATTTAAATTTATATTTAATAGAAATAGAATAAATAGAATTAATATTTATTATTTTTACAACAGCACTTTAAGTTTATTCCGATCATAATTTTCTTAATCGGTTTGCTCATACAAAAATCTACAGAAACCTTATTAGGCGTCTATTAGATTAGATATTGCATGAAACTGATGTGGACATTTAATAAGATTTTTGTTCTGTGTAAGTTTATTTTTTATTTTTTAAATTTATACAAAAACTAAAGGACTCTATATCTATATGTATATATTTGTTTGTAATATTTATATATTTAATAATTTTTAGTATAAATCAACTCTCAAATCTTAGTTCTGAAGATTAAATAAATGATAGAAAAAGACTAGAAAAAATTCCACATGGCTTGATAATATTACATTTACAGGGAATAGATGTTTACTTGGAATATTTTGATCAACTTTATTTTCTGATCATCTTTGTCAAAAATTTATAATATTATTAAAATTTATTATTTTTATTATATTAAGTTAATATAATATATGTATAAAAATCTTATTTAATAGCAACTAATTAGTACAATACTTTTAACTCTTATGACATTTATTATGTATTAAGTATAATTAAAATTATTTTTTAATAAAAAATATGGCACGTGCGTGAGTTTGTTTTTATTCTTAAAACTATCGTTAAATATCATCATTGACGTGTCACTTGATGATAAATGTCACGCTTCGACCTATGAATATAACCAAGAACTTTGTTTCACGCACGACTTTATGGGTAAAATTATTAATTTAATATTTGGTAATATAATTTTAATATACCTGTCATAGGTCTTGCCATTATGTCACAAGATCAGAGCAAATAATAAAGAGTATTATTTATAATTTTTATCGCAATTATACGATTACGACTAATACTTTTTTACGTTTAATGGTTTTTACCTTATCAAGAACATGTTGTTTTCTATATTACAAAAACGATTTTATGTGCGTTATTTTCCTTTTTTCTTCTTTTTTTGTGATTCATTTGCTTCATTTAATTTCTCAAGTTCTAATTCCAGAGCTCTTTGTTTCCGTCGACAAGTTGGTGTTTTGGAAAACCAGGCTATAACATATTAGATATCGAAATGTTGTATGAATTCTATAAAGTTAGAAAGAGAAAATTAAACTATATAATATCTTAGTATCACGTATATTTGTGGGGGGAGATAGATTTTCTATTTTTTTCCCCTGTTATCGCTTATTTTATATTATACAAACCTAGAAATGCGTCTTCCTCTTCGTAATATACTGGATCTTTAAAACTCAATGCATTTATCAATTCGACATGTGTAAGCGGATGAGTTCGTAATTGCACCATGCGCTTTGTAGTCATTACCTGTTCAGGTATAGGACACGCGTAAATAAGATAAAGTCATGAATAAAATAAATCTAGAACAAATGTACATATAACAGTTTAAAAATTTGTATATTCAAATACCTCATTAATCGCCGCTAAAATAGTACCAATTGTGAAACCATCGCATGCCTTAGACATAGCCGACGTATCAAACTGTCGATTAATACCCGAATACTAAAAATAAAAAAATCTCGTGAAAAACGTTACACACATATGTAATATAAATCTATAAATAAATAAACTTATATAAAATAATAAAATATATACAGAATGAAGAACAATACTACACAAATCTAAAATACATATATAATTTTGTTAAAAACAATTTATTTTATTGTCAATATTGTTGTTCCGCATCACACAAAATATTTATTTACTTTATATAATAAATCCTTCCATATAAAAGATATAGTGCCGTAATCCGGTCTAGGTACGTATATAACTTTGTCGTACGTCTGATACAATAACTTCTGATCACCATCCCACGGTTTGTTAGATGTTCCAATAAGCAGAACTCTGTCCTCCCCCGTGATGTTTTTCATCAATTTTGGTAGATCTTTTCTCAAACGTTTCGGATCAGTTTTATCTCCTTTTGCTACCTTTTTCACAAATGGTTTTTCCGCATCGTCCATAAAGATTACTGATGGCTGTAGCAATCGCGATACCTTTAAATCACAAGTCATCTTATAATATTACATTGTGTATAAATAGTATAAAATTGTATGAACATATTCGGCATATAACTTTGCATAATTAAATATAACAATGTTACTTTCTGTATAAGTATGTATAATTATATATGAAAAATTTTTTGCCGGGCGAACATGAATAACTATAAAACAAACCTTTGAAATCAAATGAATAAGCATGATTAATCCCGATTTACCGGGATATTTTCCGGCAATATTTGCTGGTGTAATGTCAAAGAGCGTGGCTCCAAGTTCCGTACAGATCGCGTTCACTAAGAACTTTTTGCCGCTCCCACGAGGACCGGCTATGAGAACTGATCTTACAAGAGGTGTGAGTTCTCTGAAAACTTGGTTACCAAGTGGAAGTATGCAATATTCGGCAATCTGTTGTCTTATGTCGCCTATAATGCGTAATTACTTTATCATTAAAAATATTTCAAATTGTGAATAAAATTTATGTGAAAGCAGAGCATTTTTTGACATATTTGAGAAACAATTGTAGCAAAAATTATTTTTGACAAAAAAGATTATTTATTGATAATTTTCACACATTAATTCTTATGTTTATATGTACATTTATACAAATACAAATACATAGATATACATATATCAATTTGAAATTAATTTTATGTACAAAAAAGTAGTTAAGTAAGTAAAAATAAGTAAAGCATGCAAGAAAAAAAAAAAAAAAAAAAAAAAAAAAAAATCATTTAAATTTAAAATTATATACTTTAAATTTTGTCTGACATTTAAAAACTTTTAAGTCTTCTTTGTTTTTTATCTAGACTGTAGATATACCAAAATCTATTTAGCATTTTGCATATTTTATTAGGCAACCAATTTAAGCACACAATATGAAACTACACTATCTACATTTACACTATCTGTATTTTTATAAAATTATCGCTTGCTCGCATTCGCACGTACGCTCACACTCACGCCGCCTAACCAAGTGCACTTAGCTGTATTTATACATTAAAAATTCTTTAGAAACTTTTTAAATTCTTGTGCAAAAAATATCGAAAATATTGAAATAAAAATTATTAGGTAGTGTTGTGTTGAGTTGTCCTCTGGTTCTAATTGAAAATATTAATGTCTTCAATCTACGGGAGCAAGTGAGGCTGGAAGAACCGGTTGCAGATTGTTATGCGAGAATATTTCAATTATTTAAAATTCCATACGTTTCGACTTTATTGTTGAAGTTATCTTCAGTGGTCTATTACATATCATGATACAAAATTTACAATAAATATTCTCGCATAACAACTTGCAATCGGTTCTTGCTCAGCCTCCCGTAGATTGGAGACATTAATAAAAATTATTTGTGATAATAAATATATGTATATATAGAGCTCTGCAAACTACTTTAACTTCACAAAAAAAAAAGAAATATATAAGCATAATATATTCCATCATATTACCAATAGTTGGAAGGGGATCTTTATCCTTCCCACGGAGATCATAATTTGCAAATGACTTTTCACCTTTAAACTCATTTAAGAAAACTTCGTGATGGAGCTTGATAATACCCTGCGAAACAAGCTCTTCGAAGAGAGATTCTGTAGTTCTATCGGGTGTCAGATCTTTCTCTTTCTTTTTTTTATTTTTCTTCCCACTTCTGCGTACTCGTTTCTGCGGTTTCTTCGTGCGTTTCCCCTTAAAACCTCTGTCCCTGTCTAATGCGAGTTGGAGAGCCTCTATGTCGCCTGATTGTACAACGAGATTCTTATTATTCTCTTGATCTTATTATTCTAATTTTCTTAATTTTTTTTGTTTTGTTTTAGAAATTACAAGTTTATTTACCTCTCATCGCTTGGTCCACAACCACTCTAACTTCGTCCTCGACTTCTCTAGTCTTCTCCGCCTCTATCATATCACGATAAGGCAGCTGCATCGGATTCGCGGATTCGTCCTTGTCCTTCCAAACGTCCTGGTATTCCTGATTCGCGCTAGTAAGTTCCGACAAAAAGTTAGAAGGAATCGATTTAAATCCTAGATCTTCCGTTTCGTCTTCCGATTGCTCTGTGTCGCTATCTTTCTTCGAACGTTCCTTCGAACGTTTCGACTTCTTGGATTCCTTCGACGATACTGCTGTGGATTTGCTCACAGTGCTTTCGGTTCCCTGCAACAAAATCACGTACAAATACGTAAAGAAATATGTGTAATTAATATAGAATCAGTTTGAAGTGTTTAAATTTATCGTAAAATTTTGCGCGTTTGTGTGACGCGTTTGAATAGCTACCTGCCGGCTGAAAATCATCCGCGAACCGCCGCTTTCAGCGGACGGTAAATCGGGTATTTTTCCAGTTTGCTGAAAATAACTGTCGATCCATTTTCGAATTTCGCTTCTTATATTTTCCTCCATGATAGCGCTATTTTCTTTGCGGATTCTTTCTTTGAACTCTACTAACAGATCTTCGTACTGCCGCTGAAAATCCATCTGCTTTTCGTATCTCTGCTGCTTCAGTCTTTCGACTTGTCGAACGTTCTCCGTGATAGTTTGACTAGGTTGTAACATCCCTTTAGAACATTTTTTTCTTAATTCGTAATTTTAGTTGATCAAAAACTGATGTGAATTATCTGCTATACCAATTAACATCATTTCTTCGAGACGTCTCTTACGAATGCGCCGTCTAGTGATATATCCTTTCCATATCTTCTGTATCTTCAACGCCGCGAGCCTTTCGCATTCTTCATTCTTTTCCTCCACTTCTGGCTTTGTAATCGATCTTTCTTTCATTTCGCGTATTTCCTTCATAAACTGATACCGTATCCTACCCTGTCTCGCTCGTTCGTGGGCCTGGCGTTAAAATTACTTACAAAATAAAGCTGACGAGTTTAGAATTTGATTTTTTTCAAGTGAAATATTATTAGATAGCTATAAAAAAAAAATTAGATGTACCTGAATGAGTCGTATAGCTTGCGACTCGGTCATTTTTTCGGAAGCGACGGTCTCGTGAAGCGCGCCCAGATTTCTGAGTGTGCTTTCTATAAATTTCCGTCTCTCCTCGATCTCCGCGATGCGTTCGCGTCTGAAATGCCTCGGCACCTGGATCTCGGCCTCCTGCGGCGTCACGCCGCACTCGATCAGCACATTGTCGTAATAGCTATGCTCCGAAAGATCGATATTGACCAAATCGTGTTTCAGTTCCAGCAATCTGCCCAGAGCCGCGTTCAACAATTTCCTGATTAACAGGCGCTTCTGTGGCTGTATCATCTGTTCGTAGCATTCCTCGAGTTTGTTGCATATGAGAATGTATCTCACATACAGGGGCGAGACAACGTCGTGCGCCTTCTTGCGATCCTTTTGAGGCTTTGTGCCCTGAAGCACCGTGTCCGTTTGTATTGTTTCCGTGAGTAATTCATAGACCGTTCTCCAGAGTTCATCGTACGTTGCGTTCGACATTCTTTTTCATACAGCACACTAGTTCGGATATCGAACGCACTCAGCAACATTCGATCTTGTTCTTCGTATATTGTTAATTGTTAGCTGCGAAGAACCTGGCAACTGCGAATTGTCGAAGCGGAGCCGTCGCGTTTGTCGCTTAGCGACCGATGAACGGGGAAGCAATGTTAAATATTGATCTTTAATTATCTCGTTCTTTTCGCTATGCTATGTACCTTGAAAAATACAACGTATGAGCAACATGTTATATAGTCTGGTGGCCAGTGGCCATTGTATTAGATTTGAATTTAGCGCACAACTTTATCACGTGATCTACAAGTAATTTCTGCCTACATATGGCCCCTACATACCTACTTTCTGAAAACAAAACTTGACAGCGTAAAGTGCGTTTCTTTTCTTTTTGTGGAAAAGAAGTTATTATAGTTTTGCTCTGTTCTATTCGTTTGAACAAAAACTAAGACATTCAGAATATAAACTCAGTGTTATGAATAAAAAATAGCTTGAGAAAAAATTGACCAAAGTGAGATGAATGTTGATTCATAAGATCCTACATTATTTATGTAACATCTTCAAATTTAAAATATGGAAAATACTGTTTTTTATCGGCTTTTTCACTGTTCTTTTACAATTAAATGTAATTACGCAAAGTTTATACCCTTCCATACCGCAATTGACGGAATTACATAAATGTCCAGCATGCTATGGAGTTTCTGCGTGTCACAACATTCATAAAGTTAATCTTTTATGGAATGAAGTAAACGCAATAATCTCCAACTTATTTGGTGTTAAAAACGTGTTCTTTGGAACATATAACGGTAACAAAGTAGTTCTGAAGAAATTGGCGCATTCTTCCGAGTTGAAGGCATTTGATATCATGTTGTGTAATAAATTCCAACTGAAGTATCCTTGCTCAAATATTAAATTAAATGGATTACATGCGCTAGATTTCTATGATCTTATCCAGAAGACAGTTACAAATAATTTTTCCAATGATGACTCCAGTCGTTTGAGACTGTGTCCAACAGTGCAACATTTGGATGATTTGTTTGATAATGTTCATCTCAATAATAAGCATATCGACCGCACAGAGTATTTAATTAATCTCTGGACATTGGTTTCTGTAAACCCAGAGCCACTTATTCTTCAGGTACATAGCAAGAAATATGCAACTTAAAGATAATCACTCATTAACTGTAGGTGTAACATGGTCTTGTGCGCATTCTATTTCGTTATTTCTTTAGATATTACCAGCTGAGAATGGGTGGCCTGTGCCGAAATATTTTGGATCATGCGGCCGAATTGTTATAGAGGAATATGTTGGATTGCCATTCTCTGATTATTACGACAAACCTTGGATACAAAGAGCAAAAATAGTATCGAGTCTTTTAAATGCTGCTTACATGTTCACTTTTGAGAATAAGAAATTCGGTTTTTATTTAACGGATGTATCCGCTGATAATATTGCCGTTGACTATAACAATGTAGCCAAACTGATCGATTTGGAGCACATTATTGTCGTTGACAAAAATATTTCTCAAGAAGGTAATAACGTATGTGCTTTGTCGCAATAATATTTGATAAATATTATGTGTTTACATACTATTATCTCTCCAGACCGGAAAGAAAATTGGCAGAATTTACACAAAAATGCGATGCATCTTGATTGCCCTAACAGTTTTGCATTTTCTGCCGAAGATATTTGTGATCATCATTTAAGTGATCACAATTACTACGCAATTTGTCAGGTACAATTTTGTTTGTATTTTTTTACAATCGTTTTACAATATATGTGTTACTTGAAAAATATTTGATAAAGCTGCATTTAGTTAAACGCAATATTGTTGATAACATATATCTGTTGGCAACACATGTCATCTCACTTTTTTGTTAACCGACAATGATACAAATTGTCTCAAATTTAGATTGTTAATAATTTGAAACCGATATAAACGCAACTCGATATGTATTGCAGCTTCTGGCGCGTGTAGAAATTGAAAATCCACCTCCCGGTGGATTTCTTCACGATATTCCTACTTATATTCAACGTCTGTACCCAAATATAGAGTTCTTTTTACAACAATGTGCTGTCCCGACTTCCACTAATTCTAGAATATTTTTTGGGCAACGATTGAAAGCATTATTGGATACAATTTTAAAAGAAATGCTTCAACATAAACATAGCGAAATGAAATAATGAGTTACAATATTGTTTCACTTCAAAGGCACGTATGTAAGAGCTCGTAAAAAATAGTTTTTCGAACTTTCGTGATGAACTTGGAAAAAGAACGATCAGCTAAGTATGTTTACAATTTAAACTTATAAAAATATACGCTACACTTTGTTACTTTGATATCTAACGATATCTAACGATATAACGATATCTAACGATATATAAAACATAGCGAAATACTCACATTCGAGAAAAGTACTGTTATCACTTAATTTAAAAAATCGCTCGCTTATAATAATAATGATTTTTACTTCAATACTTGTACAGAATATTAATGACTATTTTGTTATATTATCACATGGCTGAAAAAAGATCTTTGAAATATAAAATATTTGCATAGACAACAAATTTATCTTTTACCTATTATATACATGTATAATAAATAAATTTATACACACACTCGTGACAATAAAAACAAAAGAATTGATTAATATTATTGCACAAGTATCTGCGTTTTTGCTCGTATAAGTACTAAAATTCTCTCTTTTGTTACTACTTTATATTATTGTTATATTACTTTTGTTACTATTTTAAGTTAAGAAACAATACGAACATTGTATATAAATATATTTCAATAAATATAATAAAAATGTTTATATATATATATAGGTATAAACATATATATGTTTATATCTTTGTATATATATACATATACATATACATATATATAAAACGTACGCATTGATATCGTAAAAAATCCGTAGTATATACATTGTATGGCATTCTTCTATATATTCTAGATTTTACATTAAAATTCGAGTTATAAGTAAAAATATCTTTTTACAATTTTGTTACACACACGAACACTTTCATAGAGAGAATAAAATAATATAAAAAATGGCCAATAAGAATAAATGTACGGATGATTGTGCGCGGAAACAAGTATTTTATTTACATAAGGAAAAAATAATAGCATAAACGTTTTAAATTATCTTCTGTATCAGAACACGTAAATCGTGTATAATTATGGTTGCGCAAATAGTTTGAATTTATCACATATTAGCTGCTTTCAGCAGATTTAACAGTTAAAATATTGCTAAACGTGACTATTCTGGGAAGAATATCACGTATTTTGTCTTTTTATTGAAATTATGAAATGGTGAAAAACATTTCACAAGCATTTTAAAAACATAGTTTATAAGATTACTTATTTAGAATTGGTTATTCCTTATGTGAACAATTAATAATTAATTGTTTTTGCGCACAACAACTAGTGTATCTGCATGCCAACTTCTTAGTCAACTTTTCTGTGAAGATTTGTTTATATTCTTATACAATTACACAATTTGAAAATTAAATATTCAATTATAATATTTAATATTTAAATCTAAATATAATATTCAATTATATAATTGTATAATTGGCTAAAAGTATATTGATCGGAGCGTAATATGAATGAAATCTGAAGAAAAGTCCATTTAAATTCAATACATGATAAAATAAAGTTTGATAACATCTTACTCACAGTCGATTTTTAACTTTTCTCGTAATAACGCGATCTCAGATTGTAGCTTCTCGATTTCATGCTCTTTATTGTTAATATCATCTTTTAAGATTATAACCGTATTTTTCAACTCGGTTATTGTTACATCTTTATCTGCATTTATATCCCGCAAAAGTTGCTGCGTCCATGGTCGTTTCTGCGGATTTTCTTGCACCATTTGTACAATTATTTGTGCCTGAGAACCGAGAAGTTAAAAATTTTTGAACCGTATGACGAAAGCACCGGATATCAAATATAATACACAAATAAGAAATAAAATATCGTAATGTACAAATTGTAAAAACTCACCAATTTATATCGATCAGTTGGAAGACTTCCTGGTATATTACCACATTTTAAAGTATTAATTATATGAATTAATTCCATTTGAGTGTGTGTTAAGATTAAAAGCTCTGTGAGAACGATTCCTACGCTGTAAATATCACTCTGCACACAAAGAAATTAAACAAAATGTATTAAAAGAAAAAAAAAAAAAAAAAAAAAAAACATTTTTACTAAGTTTTTTTTCTATCTGTACCTTTGGATCACATTTTCCGGCTAACTGTTCTGGTGCTGCATACATGTGAGTACCGAGCACGTTATGATATTCCTTTCCTTGTAATGGACAAGCTAAACCAAAATCACCCAATTGAATTTGAAGTTCTCCTGATGATGAAATAAATATGTTGCTTGGCTGTAATGTATATGAACACGTTTTGGTACATATTTCAGAATATATTAGCATATGTGCGTGTGTGTGTGTGTGTGTGTGTGTGTGTGTGTGTGTGTTTGTGTGTAAATGTATATATATTAATATATGGTGTGTATTAATTAAAAGAGATGCAAGCATTTACTTTTATATCATGATGTACGACATTCTGCGAATGCATATAATCAACTCCACGAAGAATCTGTTGGAATATTTCAGACATTACAGGTAGAGGAGTGCCATTTATTCTGCCGCGCATCCAGTTTTCAAGTGTTTGTTCGCATAGAGCCATTTGAATGTACAAAGTCATATACTGATCCTAAGACAACACGAAAATGAGTATTAAACTCTGCTTTTATGTCAATCTTACAAATCACGTATAATTATGTCTCATAAATAAATGTGATTTTCCATGCAAAAATATAAGTATGTACTGTATATCAGCTTATATTTATCGTTTTATGGATCATTAATTTTCAAAATTTCATGTTTTGTCAAACCTCACAAACTGTACAATTGTATGTACAATGTAAATAAACAGGACTGTCTAAAGTGTCCGTGTCATAATAACTAAATGTATTCAGCGAATATTCTTAAGTGATTTTCTCATAGAAAATAATTTTAAACAATATTTCGTATGAAAAAAATTTTACTCTATATTGACGAATTATTTTTATATGAGAAGTTACTTTTATACCACGATTATTAGATCTTATATGCGTCTATAGAATACGTTATCTGCTTACCTCACTAGAATAGGTGCACACTTGACTATTAGTATTCTCTGTAGAACTATTTGTCTCAGAATCGCTATTATCGCTATTATCGTCAATTGTTACATCTATATTTTTGTCGTTATTGCTATCACTATCACTATTTCTAAAAGATATTTCGTCTGAAGTGGATTCTTCTTGTATTTCGCTTTCTTCTATTATTTCCTCGACTCTTTGTTTTCCTATAATATTTACAGATTAATCGATCTCTTGGAATCTATTGTTATTAATGATTTCAATAGCCTACATTGTTCGAGATTCACGGCTTTATACGTACCAGTTGTGTCACTTGATTCTCTACAAGCTGATGCATTAGTTTTAGAATTCAAAGAATTTTCGTCACTGGACGAATCTTTAAGAGGTTTTGAGTCACGTGATTTGCTTCTTTTCGATCGTTTTAATATTTGTGTTTTATATGACCTAGAATCTGCGGATGGTCTCGAAATGAAAGATGGTTCAATCCAAGCTGCTTTATAGGGAACGATATTCGGATGATTTAATTTAGCTAGTGTGTGCACCTCATTGAGATGTTGATTTATTATCTTCATTTGTTTAGAAGATACAATTATCTTCTTGATTGCATATTCTGTACGATCGAGACAATTCCGTGCTTTGTAAACTTTACCAAATCCACCACTAGCGATAAAGCTTATTTCAGTAAATTCTCGGTAGTAACGAGATAACTCTGGCAGTGTACTGCATACAAAAACACATATAAATGTTAAAAGCGTATTACATATATAATAAAAAATTAAAAATACACAAAATGAACATACACAGGTATACTCAAAGGACCTTCACTTCCAGCGGCAACACAAGCAGCTTTGAACAGACTATAAAGAGCATCTTGATGTTGTTTTCTCAGTACATCAAATTCCGTCATATTGTAGGATCCATCAATCAATTGTGCTTTAGATAATTTCTTGCAGATCCCTGAAAAATAAATATTTATTATTTTTTTATATATCTTTTCAAGAAATAAATTTCTCATAGTCCTCTTAAATACCTTGATATACTTTTTTCCTGCGTTCCTGATCCTTTTCAAAGGCAGCACATAATTGGTGTACAAGAGATTCAATTAAAATACTAGTTGAAGGATTTACTCGTGCGAGTCCATTTTGATTTCCATTAATATTATTTACTGAAAGTGTTGATCCAGTAACATCACTTACTGAAAGTCTTGTTCCATTACCTATTTAAACATATATATATATATACACATATAAAGTAATAAATAATGTTATGAAAATAATTATTGTAGAAATAATCATTTTGTACTTTATTTTGTTTATTAAAAGTTTTTCAAGAAACCAAATATATTTTAAAATATAAAATATACACCTTTAAGTAATTAATATTTCAATTTCAAATTTTTTGTTAGTATTTGTGTACTTCTCTTTAAAAAAAAAATTATAAAACATATTGTTTTTGAATTTTATTATTGAAATTTCTAGTGAATATACATGTATGATGTAATATATATGATATATTAAAAACATACAGAGAATAATAAAAAATAACGATTACAAAGGTGTTTCTTAGAAGATATCTTCTCTCTCTTTTCTTACATTTAATTACTTTTTCTTTAAAAAGAAAGAAGTGTTTTACTTTTCCGTTAATTATAGAAATATCAAAAATGTTCATTCTATTGTGCAAATCTGTTTGTTTTTAAAGAAAGTGTAACTGTCTCTTATATTGTAGAAAAAATACCGATAAAAAAAGGATTTTTTAAACAGAATGCTACTGTAAATGCGCGAAAGCCACGTAAACTTTTTTCTTTGACAAGTGGTTTAAAAAGAGGCGCGAGATAATCAACGTGTTGTGCTATGTATATACCATCAAATGTGGTTATAGTTCTCAGCTCGCTCCAAGGATGATCCCTTGTTTCTCTTGCCTCATCTGCCGTTTGCGAAACGACAGATTCTGATGTTTGCTCATCATCAGAGAGCTCCATAACGCCTGACGTCCGGTAGAAGACTGACAGCTCCACGTTTTCTGTTTAAAATGTAAACTCTGTCTCAGTAAATCTAACCAACTGGACATCGTATTGGTCCACGTTTTGCCGACTGCTCCCAAGTTTCTTTTGCAACATTTAAATTTAAAATAATAGAAAATAACCTGCATGACTGCGTACTTCTGGCATGAAATCTACGTTTCTTATCTTGTAATTGTTACGTTTCCAGTAATTTATTAAGATTTATTATCTTCTTCTTTTTCTTAATTGTATTTTGTAATATTTGGAGTGCAGAAATTGCAGCAACGTAAACATATATATGTATTTGAAATGTGATTTGAAAGGATTGAAGACCGCGAACGTTCTAAAACTTTCGACAATTTTCTTCCCCAAGATGCTAGAAAGTTTAATATTTCTATTGGTCAATTCTTTACGCACAGAACGTGGCAATTAACCAATGTGGGGTAAGGCTGTGTTTAGTTAAGAAAGGGGAACGAACGAATGAAAGAAATGAAGGAATTGAAATGCAGGAATTGAAACTAATGAAACTAAG
>QVNV01018249.1:0-10429 GCA_014825455.1 Pseudomyrmex pallidus | reverse complement strand
GGACAATATTATATAAAAAATTAGAATTTATGGCAGGACTTTCGTCTCGTGATAGAACTACCTTAAAATGCTCGAATTCCAAACGTTACCAATCGCACGTTCGCGCTGAACGCGCGGTTTCGCGTAAAAATCATGGCGCGATGTCATTAAACTGTCTGCGTTGTCTAGTATTTCCCGACGGTCTCTTCAAGCGCATCCCGATGCCGAGCGTTTTCCTAACTGCAGCGGTCGTTATCGAGCGAGCCCGTCGACGGAAAGAGGATAGAAGCGTAGCGGGAGAGGGAGATGTCCATGGTGCTCGTCGTTTCGCGGTTTCTATCCCTGCGGAAACTTAAGGCCGACTGCACATTGGGACCCGCAGCGTACGAGAGGGAGCGCGCGCCTGCCGCGCTCGTAAAAACCGGCATGATCCTTTTATCGCTGATACCCTCGCTGCCACCACGGATTATGTCTCTCTTTCTCTCTTCTCCAACTTGTCTTTTGCGCAGACAGGCACACACACACACACACACACGCGCGGTATCAATAACCGGTCTGATCGTTTCGCGAACTACATCGCGGAGAGATCGTTTGTCGCAGCATTGCGCGCGTTTATAATTATGAAAAACGCGAAACGCTCGCTCGCTGGTGGAATACGAAAGCAATCGAGCCGCGAAACGCGAGCGGAGGGTGATTTATTTTCGGAAGAGTTATTACTTGTTTTTCCCGAACTGTTTACCGCGCAGTTTTGCAACCCGTGACCTTATCGCGCGCTCGAGCGTATCGCGGTAAACACTTTGGATTTTCTTTTTACGTATTTTTCGCTAAAGTCGGCACAGAGATTCTAAAAAAAAAAAAGAACTTGACTTTTTGTCTCTAATTATTGTTGCGATCGCTCTGTCTTGAAATTTCGACACGAATTTTTTCTCGCACAGGAAGCGATACAACGTCCCGGATGAAGCTATCGCGTAACTTTTTATTAATTTAAAATAGCCAAAATACGATGTTTGTTTTATCTGTCATGAACTATTGAACTATCCGAAAATAAAACCAGAACTCTCAAAATCCACGTATGAGGTTTCACGAAAATGATACGTCAGCTTTGTACTGATCGATATAGACCCGCTAATGTTTGCTTTGTTTTAACTTACTCGCGGCATATCGAACACGTACGGTTCCATTTCCCACATACGTTTCCCCCCAACACGTTTTATTTTATTTTTCTATTGCCCGGGCGCATCAGGGCGGCATCGCCTGAAATAAAGGCGAAATATAAGCGGCGGAATTTGGCGTATTCCGGCGGCGCGGCGCGGCGTGGCGAAAAATCTGACACTTTTCGTTTATCCGACTAATCCGCGGAAAATACCGCATTCGCCGCTTTTGTGTGCTCGCTTCCTCTCAATACGAGCGAGCGCGTATTTGCGTATACCTACCTGTTCCGCCATTTTCACGGATTCTGAGAAGGATCTTTCGGTTTTTTTTCTTTTTTTTTTTCCAACACGAGTATAAAGCTATCCCCCCCTTTTCTTTCTCTCATCCTTCTCGCCATTCGTTCTCTCTGTCTCTTTCTCTCGCGTTGCTTGCATTCGCTCGGCCCCGAGTTCGAGGTCGCATATCGATTTGCCGCGTTGGCACCCTCGAATCCTCGTAAAGCCCCATGCTTCATACGCATCGCCTGGAAATTGAAAGATATCGCGTTCTCCGCACGCGAGGAAGAGAAGAGAGAGAGAGAGAGAAAAAGAAAGAGAGAAGAGGCTGCCACTCTCGACGTTCGAAAATTGCATGTCTCTCGAGCGTGTGCATCTTGACGACGACGACGGGTCTCGCGCCACTTTTCTTTCATCGAACAGCGGAAAACGATGCGCAAGAGACACTCAACGCGTTGAAATCGTTAGTGAATATTCGGATATCACGGAAGCGCTCTTCTTTCTGACGTGCGCGAATCGTGCTGGGAAAATGTAGATGTTTTCGCGAAACGTGTTATATATATTCGCGACTATGTAGGAACGTTTCATTAAACGTCCACACGGATGATGCTTCGAGAGACTTTGCGAATCGCGATTCATCGAGTGGTCGGGAAAATTCGACAGTGATGCTCACGCACGGAACGTGCGCATCGCGACGAATTTTCTCTATTGTGGAGAAACGACAAAAGCTGCGATTTAAAATTTAATTTGTAAAGTTTAGGAGGAAAGGAGAAATAACAACGGCGCACAAATCATTCTAAAATTTTACACATTGTTCATTTGCGAGTATATACGATTGGTTTTGTTGCGCGCGTTATATGTTTGTGTGATATATGTACGTACGTGTAATGTGTTTTACATATACATACACCGAGTGTGTTTGTTCCGGATCATTCCAGATTCGATGCTTCCGTCTGTCTAATTTCCCTGAAAATATTCGATACGAGAAAGCCGTGCGTGGAATACTTATGGTCACAACGGTGAACGCAATGCATACTGATTTGATTGGCGCATCAGGGAATCTACGCTTGTTTCTCTAATTCGTAAAACAACATACTCCGCACACAAATAACCATACCTATCAAATTATCAGTTCTGAATTATTGAGTAATAAGATAATTTAATTAATTAGCGCGCGAACGTAATGTAATTTTATTATTACACACGCACACACACATACACACAGTACTTTTATCCATATTAATTTTGCTTCATCTCGTAACTGTGATGATTAAGAGAGTAAACACGTGATATCAATAATAATTTTAGTTAGCAAAGAAAATAAATTATCTCTAACGAAGTTTCTTGAACGATCATTCATTGTTGCTACGTCTACGCGATCGATTACTTTCTACTGTGTGGATATAGTTAGGCTGATAAGCCCGATAATTTACGAAGAGATACAAAGAACTAATTTTCAAACTGCTCTGCTCGCACGAGTATTCCGAGCAACAGCAGCAGCAGCACGAGCGGCTGGTAATTTCCTTTATATTCGCGGCTGCGGGAGAGAAGTTGTACATCCTGTTGGAGTTGCGTGCGAAACCCGCATGTGAGGGATGAACGAGAGAGAATGATCCATAAAAAGAACCGCTTTTCGCCACTTTCCTTCGTCTTCAGTTGTAACAATTCTCGGATAACTTTTACGACGCTTGCGCTTATATCGCGAATCATTTTATATTAGCGACACCGTGTCTTCATAAAGCTCGTAATCTACTTCACGTATAGTGTCGACCCATTCTTGTCTCTAAGAAATTACAGAGTGTTTACTTGCAACGTTTGCAAAACAAGTTGCAGTGTGTATATAGAATATATTTATATACACATCTCTTTTTTGTTCAAAGTTTTATAATATCTTTCTTCGCGGCTTTACACAGTTCTGAAATTTCCACAGAATATACACAGCTGTACTTTTGATTTATTCACACCAGCAATTGTTATTTCATTTTCTTTTCGTGCGAAAAATCTGCAGTCGGTGTCGCCGCACCGCCTGCAAATTTAATCGCAGGATATTGCGTTTTTTCTTCAAGTAAATCAGGGATGCATATTCCTTCAGTGACGATTAAGAGAACTTAAGATGGTGTGTGTGTGCGTGCTTTGCTTTCGCTTAGCGGGGGACGCGATATTCCTAAATGAATACTCCACGCGCGTGCTCATCTTGGAATCGTCGCCAGTTTAAACGTTGAAATTTCGTTCTGCTTCGCGATAACGGGAAGTAACGCAGAAGGTTTGAGGAATCATATGTAAAAGCGACGCGAGTAGTTAGGGTGCTGCCGAATGGAAACGGAGCGGTAGTGCGAGAGGGTCGGTAATGTCGGAGTAAGGGTAACAGGTGCTATCTAGAGCGGCTGTTTCAGCCGCACACGAACGTATACGTACGTATATGCGTGTGTGCGTGCGTGTGTGTATGTGTGTACTACTCGAGGCAAAGCTGCTCGCGAGAAGCCGCGACGGCCTGTTCCATCTCGTGCGGCAGAAACATGGCTATACATATCCGCCACCTCTTCGGTTTTTATCACCAACTAATCCCGAGCGTTCGCAGTCAGATGCGTCCCTCGTGTGCACTCGCCCTCGAGGAAAGATTCGCAGACATTTTTTTCCGCGGAAGTGTTTGCGAGAAGCGGCGCGTACACTAAACATTTTTTTTTTTTTTTTTTTTAACTTTCAAAAACATGAGTTATCGAACTGAACTGGTCTACTAATTAAAGCTCTCTCATAAAGCGTTAATTTTATATTATCGTTACAAATTAACGTAGAGTGTATTATAGAGTTGCATTATATTTCTACATGTAATTAATTAATGATAATTAATTCATAATTTTATATATATATATATAATTAATTTTATATGCGACACACATTGATGATACTAATAGCTACCGCGAAAGCAGATTTATCTAGATTTTAATTTTATTCAAATTTAAATAAATCCGAATATATATACCACAAGTTCATCCTCTTTTGTAAAACCTATTTTTATACAGATAATATGAATTTTTTCTACTCTAATGTTTTGTTTATGTATAAAATTATAAAGATATGTTTAGAATGTCTCCGTACATTTTTGTCTTTTCCAGAGAAAATTTCAGCGAACAATGTGAGATCCGGGAGTTTATTCCGCTCTGTGTGTGATAGTAAATATTAATGCGATTTGTCGAACGTCATAATAATAACGTACTGAGGCCGGTTTATTGATTTTGCAATAATAATGGAGGGTACTGTTTATCCGATTACGTTCTCTGTATATACCATAATGCCGGATTCTTTTCAGTGCATGTGCATGTCGAAACGTTACATGCTTTATAGACTACATTATGATTTTAGTATAATTCAGTCGGACGTTTATTTTGATGTAATTGACAAACACAATTTGACTACTGGTATTTTATTCAGATTAATCAAAATTGAATTTTCTTAATGGCTGATATTCAGGAAAACTACTACTCTAAAATAGAATATTTTACAACAAAGTAAAGCAATTTTATTTATTATTATTGATATATATATATATGTATATATATATTGTATATATATTATATATATGCTCATTATCTAATTGTTAGTAATTTATCGTGTAAACACAAACTTAATTGCACTTTTAGAAAATATAACTTTTTTTTTTTTTTTTTGATAAAATGTGATCCATCTGCTGCAGACATAAAGTCACTGCTATTGTCGACATCCACATCAAGCAGCCTCCAAGACCGAAACAGAAAACATGTAGAGACGACTGCTTTTTATTTATCACTCGAGACGGTGGCAAAATCTCGCCACGACGTTATAAAACGCGACGAACGATAAAAAGCACGTGTCGGGCCGGGCTGTCGGAAATTGCTCACGGGTCGAAATTTGTGTGCTCGAAGAGGAAGGAATGCCATAAATCGACAAGAAGCGAGAAAAATTCCAAAGATATCGATTAGCTTGAAATATAATATCGCACAATCGCGCTCGTTCCTTAATAATAGAGAGAAAATTACACCAGTAGTAAAATTGAGTTTTAAATTAAATGCAAATGTAGACACTTTTATATGATATTTCGAAAACTATAACCAGTCGTGAAGTTGTGAATATAACGTTGGAAAAAAAACGGAAGTTTTTCTCGAAAACTATATATTTTTCTTAGAAATAGCACACGCGTATATACTATTTTCGTCTATGGTTTCTGTATAAAATGCGCTTGGAGGCCTTGCAAAGTGCCTTAGATTTGCTATTTCGCGAGAAGCGAGCGTGGTTGACGCACCGAAGATTCCATTTTCCGCGGTGGCGAATCGTGAGAATATCTCACTCCCGAACGCTATTTTTCTCGCGATCTTCGCGCGAATTTCTTCGGCGGTCGGATCGAACAGAAACAGGGGAAACAGGAAGGGAGAGACGTATTCGAATGCAATGTGGTCTGGGAAACGGGAAACTGTGGGGGTGTTGCGTGCATCGCACAACCGACTTGGCATTCTATCCCGCTGTACTATTCGTTGAAAGTGCATAGACCGCTTGTCGATTTCGGAATGCATACTGAACTTTATTGAAATACATTGGCGTCTCACCTCACATCTTTGCGAGCCGCCGATACTCGACTATCATTTGCGCATTTTCCGCGAGACAATTGTCTTTTCGTTTCTTCATGCGCGCTCTCACGTGTCGTGAAATAATTTTATTTTATTTTCTCGTCTATCAAAAGTTTCGACATGTACAATTACATTAGAAGGAATATTCTCTACTTTTTGTTTTTTTTCTCATACAATATTGCGTTCCAATATGAGTGTAGTGAAAAGTGTGTCTGCGCGTACTTTTTGATATATGCGGAACAAAATTTAAATATTATCACAATTTATTATTTTATTTTCTCTTCTATCACAAATTTCGACGCGTATCGTAAATTATATTAAAAGTAATATATTCTCCACAAGTTTCACGCTTTTTTTTTCTGATAGATATAAATTTACATTAAAATATGAACGTATGGAAAAATTCCGCGTTAATATACGGAAATTTAAATATTATCAATATTTAGAGAAATTTAGCGAGATAATAAACATCGTGCGAATAATACACTGCCGGAACAATAGGGTAGTTGTTAGCTTACCCCTTTATTTTTCTGCGTAATACGCTCGATACACGGTTGGGCTCTTTCGATGCTGTGTTCACCAATTATTCGTTTCAGTTGTTCGACCCGCAACCGAAACACGCCACGCTCGATGTCGCCGACCCTCGTTAGTAGTTCGGTATTACATTTTCTATCGGAAATAAAATATCGTATAAAAGCTCTCCAAGGCCGATCGCGAACGGCGATCGATCGATATTCACCGCTAAAACGTGTTGTGTAAATTTCAACATGGTCCTGCGGCTTTTTGGGAAAAAAAAAGAGAGAGAAAAAGTTCACAACCACCGCAATGCCTTAAATTTGCATCGGGCTTTTATCATGTTCCGGATACGCATATTTCTACATATTGGCGCCATTTTTTTTTTGTTGCTATTGTGACTACGTTGATATTTCCGTGCGCTCTTGTGTGTTTAAAATTTGTGTGTTGTACTCTTGGAGAGTTCAATATAAATATCGAGCATCGTATAAAAAGAATCGTTTTACAAGAATTAATAATCCAAAAATTCACGTCGAGAACTGAACTCGGTTCAATTTTTTTTTTTTTTTTTACTAAAGTTTTTCACAGAATAAAATATTGACCTTACTTATGTAAACCTCTCGTGTTTTCTCTTTCACGTTATTTTCTAAACCACAATTTTTGAATCCAACAGACAAGTTTCTCCTCTCTTTCATCGTTCGAAAAAAATATAAGGAGAGAAACTAAAAGTAATATTGATTGAGTGCGTGTGAACTATAGTGCACTTGTAATAACAACATTAAAAGATACTTCTTGTCGAGTTGAACACGTCAAGGAAAAAAGTTTTGTTTCCTTATTCTTTTAGCGGACAAATAATTATTGGTAAATAATAAAACAGTCAGCGAAAAATCATGAGCAAACAATCTTTTATTCTCGTTTGTCTGTTTGTCGTCGTGTTACGACGGGAAGTCGTACGGAAAACGGAAGCAAAGAAGGAAAGAGTGAAGTGGACGGATAAATTGATACGTAGATACGGGTCGAGAGAAAAGTAGAAAAGATAAAGAAGAGAAAGACATCCATTTTGGAACGGTGGTCGACTGCTCTTGGCGCTTGTCCAATTTCGGACGTTTTGATGTAGGACGAAGAAGGACAAACGACGAGAGAAGTGCGATAGCAAGAGCAAGTGGAGTTCACATTTGAACACGGTTTTCGCGATAGAACGAAACGGGGTTACGAAAAAGAATTACACTCGCTAAGTAGAGAAAGAGAGAGAGAGAAAGCTTAAAGAGTAAGTGCGTGTATGTCTACTTCACTCTCCACGAAAAGATGCTCACTCATTAAAACCCGCAAAATTTGGGAACAATTCTGAAGAGGATTTCTGCTGTCTCATAAAAAAAATAAATAAAAATTCTGCTTGCAAAGCGAAATTACCACAGAAAGAATAATACGTCAAGATTTCTTTTGTACTCAACTTATTTTTATTTCCACGTGACGTGACTACAAATAGCCATGATTGTCATTAAATGCTATTGAGGGATATTAATGATCATTTTTCAGTAGAATAAAACAAGTTCGGAGAATATTGACCCGCCAACTCTAAGTTTGATCTAAATTCGTAATCACGAATGCTTGACTTAGAAATATTGATCTAATGCAACGATGCGTCAATTAGACGTTATATAAAATTATACAAAAATTCTCGCAAGTATAAATCGCTCTGTCGCGTCATCTACGATGATTTGCCCGATCGAAAGTAACGATCGACGCAACCAGAGCGATCGAAGCTTAACGATCGTCGAAGTCACGTACGATTGCTCGTCGACTACGACTGCAGTTACACTCGTTCGTGCACTCGCTTCGTCCGAGCGTGTTTATGCAATTCGCGCCGCGAGCGTTCGCGATCGTCCGACGTTCTCGATGTTCCCCGACGAATAGCAAACTCCGTGTCGGGGTTCCTCCTCGTCGGAATTGCAAATATCACACGCCGCTGGTATATTTTAAAACGAACGCTTCTATCCCGATAATGGGATCACGGAATTTCGCCCAAATCCTGACCGAACGTTGTCCGCAATGACGATTCGTCGTTCCGGATTGGTCAGACTAGATGCGGCGGACTAATTGCTTCGGAGATCATCTTTTTTCTTTTCTGGATTCGTAGACATTTCATGCGTATGAAAATTACGTGATATAAATAGTAAGATACACACATTCGCCGTTGAAAGCATCGTGGAAATATCTGTGCGAAAATAAAAATTACGAAGAAATTATTTAAAAGTAAATATTGTGTTAAGCTGCGCGCTCCGTGTATAATTTCTCTATTATGCATGCAGGTTTAAAGGATACTAATTTGCGTAGATTGCGCATTTTTTACTTTAAATGTCTTGGTGGGGTTATGTTTAGTTTGCAAATATGAAGATGTGCTAGTAGTTTTTTATATATTAAAAATGAAGGAATTATATAATTTCAGTATTTGTATATCAATATTTGTTTTATATTTTTCTTGTCAGATCATATTTTAGCACAGAAAAATAAAACTACAATTATTTCAAAGTACATTATGCATGACTTTTAGAATAAGATGCAAATTGAACAGCGCACAAAAAAAGTGCATTAATTCCGTGGGCGGCGCGCGGTTGTGTGCAAAAAAACGGTGTGACACGCGGCGAACTTCACTCCGGCATGGTCGGTCGGTTGGTCGGTCGGTCGGTCGGTGCATCGATGCGCAAAAATAGAAAAATTCGCGTGGCGAGAGCTTGGTGAGTAAGATGGCCGACGTGTGGAACCTTGTGCCAATTTCTAGAGCAGCTGAATTTTCTAGAAGAGGTCCCGCTCGACCGCGGACGAGCGAAAAAGCGACGTAATGGCGAAATGGGGATCAGAGAAGGGATGGGACGCACGGTGTCGGGCGGACCGGGGGGTGTCTATTATTCACGCGGCGACGGCGTTAAGCGGGACGTAATTATGAATATTTTTGCCGCATCTGCGCTGTCGCTCAAGACGATGGCCGTCGTCCAATTGTCTCGCTTCGAGCCAACTTCGGATCTTGCTTAGAGCCGTCGAACTTGGCTCTGCGACCGCTCGAATTCCGTAGAACGCACACATATACACACAAGTAATGCGACCTCACACCCGATATTCATGTCGTATCTCATCAATGTGCATACACGTGCGTTAACGCGGTAGCGCGTTAATGACATTTCACCGCGAGCACGAATAAGGCTGTTAATTTGGTAATAGACGATCGCCTAATTTCTAGCTGCATCATCGTATCGCTTTGTACATGTATGTATGTACAGCGCGTTTAAAGCGTGGTTAATTTTTTTCATTAATTTTTGATGTTGTATAATTTTTATTAATTTTCATGATTAAGTATTTTATATTAATTATTTAACGGTGCCAGTATATATTCTTTGTCGCACAATTGCGACGTCACGTGTGCTTTTTCATATCTTCTTTTTTCATCTCTTTTTCGTATACACGTTAATTTATAATATCAAGTCTTTTGCACATATTCGTTCGAGCGCATCGTTTGTTTACGATTATCCCGCGTTTTGTCAATGTCTACCATTTACGGACGGATTAGAGGTAGTGCGAGTATACGGAAAGGGTAGACAGAATCGGCGATGAGAGATTTATCGTGTCGCTGCTGCTTGTAGGCGAGAGCTCGACCCTTGCCTCGTTAAGGGATGCGAGCAAAAATAACACCGTCTCTTTCGGCCAATATCAATCTCTTTGGACGGGAAATAAGGGATCAGGTGGATCTAGCTTATTTTGTTCGGTTCAGAGGATACATCCTCATGTATCGCGTATATATCTATATACGAACGTTGTACGTGCTCGTCTTCATGGCTTTAACGTCAAGCACGCATGAACGTCAGGATCGAGTCTTAAGCGAAAATCGATGCAGCAATTAGGACATTACAAAGATCACGC
>QVNV01018248.1:0-14306 GCA_014825455.1 Pseudomyrmex pallidus | reverse complement strand
GCTACGTTATAAATAGATCATAAACTATGTATACCGCAAATTTAAAGAAAATCCTAAGAAAATCAATAATTCGGAGAACGTCCTTAACTGACCGCGCGCGAGTGAACTATTTTAGATTGTAAAACGAGTGCGTGTGATCAATGAACACGCAATAGAGCTCGCGTTACGGCGGATCATTAGGCGCGAATTTCGAGCAAGCATCGCGTACTATACGTGACGACGAAATCGACGGAAAAATACGGGGTAGAACGACGTCGTCTCTAAGGAAAAGGGCGGTAATTAAGGCGCCGAGTAAATAATCTGCCCTTTCGCGGAAGAGAAAAAAAATAAAACGTGCCACGTTCGTGAAATTAACTCGTTAACACCGCTGACCCGTCGTGCCGTCTTCATCATAAACGCAGACGATAATCTCGTTGACGTCTCTTGCGGAACGTACGTCACACATCGAGAGCGATATGTGCGGAATGTTTAGTTACGTGCGAATATTATTTTAAACAAATGATTGCACGTCCGCAGATTTAAATTTGGTAAATCCAAAGCGAATTTGTGAGCACGTGGAATATCGTGCAGTTATTGAATATATTTAATATTGCCGACTATTTGATTGTGATTGCGTTCAAATTATTTAATTGCACGTAAATCAATCGATGTTGCGCCCGTTCGAGAATAGATGATATCTTACGTAATTGCGAGCTCATTCCCGTAATCGTTACAATACTAATTATCATTGTTGCTAATTATTGCTATTATTTGTTGTTCCTCTCATTATTCTGGGCATACGCACGCGATTTTTATCGGATTGTTCAATGTAAAATCAATTTTATAATTGTTTAAACTTGCGAGAGATCCGAAATTCGATCCCTGGCCGAGTAAGTGTCTTTTTCGCAATGGATTTTTTAAATTTCACAGAGGAATAAATTTGGAAATTTTATATGAGTTACAAATCAAACATCTCGGATGACTTTTTGAAATGCAATTTAATTCGATATCCCAGGCGCGTTAATTTACACGTTTCAAAATACATTTGCGCGTATGTACATCCCAACACGTAGGTTTTTATTGACCCTTTAAGGTAATTATTTATTGTTAAAAGTAGGCGATTTATAATTTAATTAATAATTTATAATTCACCTACTTTTAACGAGCGCTACGTTTTATACAGCGAACAGCAATTTCTAAATTCCTTGAATTGTTTATTGGAGCGTCACTCTCTTCTCTTTCGTTAAAACCGTCACATAGGTGTGTGACACGTCGAATAATTCCGTCACACGATACGACGGCCGAATGACTCAAGATCACGCGGAAGACTTTGATTGACACACACACACACGCACGGATATTTGGAAACGCGATTGAAACACAATACAATTTTAAATTAATTTCGCTGGAATTTATTTAGCTCTTCTGTAGTTTACCCGCCGTTTTCTCGAGTTTCACATATGACGATTTGTACGAAATGTAACTTCTTACGAACAACGTCGTGAAGTTTCACTAAAATTTACGATTCGAACAATTAATTAATTAATTAAGAACAAGAGCGACGAACAGAACAGAAATAAAACAGAAGATGAGATAAGATCGTGCCTTTTCTGTGTCACTGTTAATAAACATAAAAAGTTCATCTCCACCTTTTAAGGCGCTTGCTCTTCTTATCTCTGCCGTGATAAGCGCACGTAACGATTCAATGGAAATGTTTATTGTTTGCGTCACGCGATCATTCGCGAGTAAAGGTACTTAATTTCATCCGACAATTTTTCCTCTCTCTCTCTTTCTCTCTTTAATTACTTATCTCTCGAAACGCGTAATTTACAAAATTAAATGTTGAAACAATAATTTAAAAATAAAACAATAATAATTCGCTACCCAAGTGCCTGCCCTACGAGTCGTGCGAGCCCTCGGCAGATGTTTTATTCCGCCATGACGCACGTAGAGAGTCACGAAAACGACCCCCATTGTCCGCATTTATGGCTCGTTCGTTCGGGGGAGTCTCTGCACGTCGAACACATGTCCGACACAGTATATGAGGACACAAATTCTGCGTAAAACAACAACGCGATAATACAATCTAACGCGCTCATTTTCGTCGCGTTCACGGCTTGTCAAGTTCTTCAGAAACGTCGTTTCAAAATCGACTCGTTTCCAGTCGATCAACTCGCGTAAACGGTATATCGTCTTTGAGGTTCGAGCTTCCCCTTGAATATTTAATCGGACGCGCGGTTATCGATAAAACATATTCGAGCGTTTAAAGCTCGCGTTGTTTGATCAATCCCTTAATTTTCGAAGACCCTCAGAGCGGAAACCCTTCCGCAAAAACGTTTTCATGTTCCCTGTCTCGATCATCTTGACGATTAAACACAGCAAATATCAATTAAAGTAACAATCCACACGTACGTTTGCATCAGATTGCGTCACGTTATCGCACACTCGAGGATGTTCGTTTCCGGAGCGAAGAAAAGCTTTATTTTGTACAGATCGCAATCAATCGGTTTCGATAATTTTTCTCTAAAAAAAACAACTGTGATATCACAGGAGCATTACGTGTACGCGCGCATTTGCGTCACATTGTTTGTATGATTCAACGTAGAATTTGTCCCCGTTCGCACAACGACGAACAAAAGCCGTTATTCTCGCTAACGTACGTTATTCTCAACGAGCCAAAGGGCTGAGTCTTGAAAAACCTGATCCCTCTTTTACACCCCTCCTGCCCTTTCTCCTTCCCTTCCCCGAAAACGTACTTGTTCTATTTATAAACCCTCCGAGAAAGAGAGAGAAAGAGAGAGAGAGAGCGAGAGAGACGAGGGATCTACCTGTCCGAGGGCAAACGGGCCGATGTTTCCGCGACTCGTTTCGCCGCCCTTCTTCCGATTGCGCAAGTGTGTTACACCAACGCGACACACAGCATCGCGAACGTTCCGCGCGCGAAAATTTCGCGCGGAAGCGTCGTCGGGCTGATAAGGGTCGTCGTGACGACGACAAATTCTCTCCTCAACTTCAGACACGGCTTCCGATTTGATCCTCTCTCGCGCGCGCTCTCGTACTTTCGATCTATCTCTACCCCCATCCGTCGTCCTACTCTTCTCCTCCCTCCCCCGTCGTCGTGCGACGTTACGCGATTTGCAACCCCTCTCCGAGAGGTTGGGGTGGCGCGAGAGAGCACGTGTGTGCCGGCGCGGCGTTGCGGCGCCGCGAAATATGACCGACGACGGGCCTCTGCCGTGCCATTATGTTACGGCTGGATTTCGACGATCGGCCGGCCGCCGCTCCTCTCGCGCGCGGGAGAGACACTCAGTCGTTTCGAGACTGCCGAGTTGACCGGGTCTTTGGTCTCGGATAGAGAGCCGCGTCGTCGAGAGAGTTCCGTGTGTTCGTGTGTCTCTCTCTCTTTTTCTCTGTCTCCCTTCCGCCACTTCTGGTTCTCTGGCGCACTTAACCGTTCCCTTCTTCTTTTGTCAGCCGCCCTATTGCGAGTTAGGCTCACACACCCGGCAGTTCCAGGACAAACCATGGCGGTTACCGTAATCGCGACGACAATTCTGCTGCTAGCAGTGACTCGTAAGTTCGATGTGATTTTATAATCTGACATTCCTTTTAGGATAAAGATTTAATAAGAAAATTGAAAATTAACGAACAAACGTTTGAAGATTCATTTCTCGGTTGTCAGTGAACAGTTTTTTTATCTTCATTGCGACTATAAATGTTTAATTTGCACACTCGGAAAAATCAGAGTTGCTCCGACGAATAAGAAAAAATTGCTCAAGGGGAACTCTGTGCTTTCTTTCGAAAAATATTACGTTTCAAGCGAGCGAGAAAGAGCGAGAAAAAGAAAGATCGTGTATCGAGAAAATCCAGTTTTGCCGAGACAGGCCGATAAGATTTTTACGATCAAATCCCTGCTCGCGCGGCAACCAATGTGCGCGCATGGCTTTCCGCGTGAAAACCGGCCGTTATACGCGTATCGATCTTATTTTAAAACCCACATGGCGGTTTTCACGAGAGACACCGACACTTAACAGATCGTGAAATCGGGTTCTGGATTATATTTTTCTCAATCACTGGTGCGTCGTAAAAGGGGGCCACGGCACGCCCCGCAACATCGAAAAAACGCGCGCTCTTTCCTCCAATAGACGTATCGATTTTCTTTTTTTGTCGCGCCATTTCCAAGCCTGCCGGAGAAGAGCCGTTCTCCTTCTCGTGGGCGTCTCTCTCTGTGTGTGTGTGTGTGCGTGTGGAAGAGCAAAGTTTACGTCGAATTCAACTAAGAGAAAATTTCACAAAAAACACCGAAGAGCCGTTCGAAAGTTTCTATTCAATTTCCGCGGATAAAAGTCAAAGTGACGTTTTTCTTGCAAAGAGTTTTCTTAGAGGATTATGAAATCAATACGTCGAGGCGCTGACGTGGACGTCGATCGTGACGACTTTACGCACGAGCAAAGCTTTTTTTTTTTTTTTTATAGATCGATTTAAATGTCCTCCTGGCGCAGTCGCGCGAGTGAGCGATTTCGAAGTCGGGGACTTCGCTCTTCCGCAAAGTAGAAAGTTTCGCAACCTCAATCAATCTCGCGGCGTACTAATGATTCAATTAAAGAGAGCGGGTGGGGGAGGAGGGGTGAGAAACGAGAAACTTTGCGAGAACGGAATAACGAGAGTCTTGAAATTTGTGAGCGGTCTGATGATGCGGTCAATTAAATTTTTTTCCGTTCGCACTTTTTTCCCGCGCGTAACAGCGAGTTCTCTCTCTCTCTCTCTCTGTCTCTTTTTTCTCGGAAGATAAACAACTCGAGCAAAGGCTGGGGAAGTGGTTCGCGGGATTAAGGACGTGGTGGGACGACGATAATAAATCCTCATCTCGATCCGTCCCGCGATCGATCGCTAATAATAATCTCACGGTGACGCGCGCGTCCTAATCGACGTGGCACAGAGCAGCGTCCCCGTAACTGTGTGTGTGTCTCTTAGGATATTACGTTAAATTAAATGAACCTTAATTTCAACTGCGCACTATTTGCCGTATGCATGACCGCCGCGACGAGAGACGACGACGACGCGCGCCACTTCTCTCGTGAACTTCTTCTGGTTTTTTCTCTCTCTCTCTCTTTCTTCCTGCTTCCGACCTGCCCCAAGCTTTTTACAGCTTCTTCGCGAACTTTCGTGCGCGAACGTACATACGTGCTCCGTGGGATGCGCGACGAATATCGAAATAAATGCTATCCCGATCTCGAGTGGTTAATCGTGTTACTATTTTTTTTTTGTCAAACGACAGAGAGAAAATAATTTTTGCAATGTATAAGAATATTATATTTATATGATGAACATATTGTTCATTATCGCAGCATTTTTATCTTCGAAAGAACGTACAGTCGTCAAAGACAGACAGGTAAGTTCGGGTTCTCGCTAGAGGAAAAACGTCCCCGCGTTTGCGGAGCAAATTCTTGTTTCGCGCACGAAAAAAAAAGGAGCAAGAGTAACAAAAACCGACTTCAATTTCCGCTTTATAACCCAGGCTGCTTAACCCAGATTCGGAAAATCACATTTCCGAACGTGTGAGGTTTCTTAAACAATTTTGGATTTAACCGCTTCGGGAAATTCGAAACGTCGTAAAAGTCGTAAGATGGGTGTGTGTATTAAGATTGTGTATACCTACCCCCGCAGCGTGTTCGTGTGCATGTTGCCAATAAACGAGGCGTCTGCAAAAATAGATTATAACACTGTTATATCCACCGGCGACGTTCAACTTGCACATACCGCGCGAAAATAGTGCGAAAATAAACGGTTTTTAAGGCGCTTTATCGGCCGTTTCGCGCGAACGAACGTGTATTCGTGTACACATGCGGGGTAATCTTCCTTCCATTCTTGAGGAGAAAAAAAAAATTCCAAGATTAGATAAAATTGAAACCAAGTCAGCGCTTGAACAATGTGTCAGTACAAGACGTCCTTCGTACAAAAAAAACAGAAATGACAAAGGACGTCTATCAGCAGACCTGACAGCGACGTATACGTTTGGCTCAAGGAAGGTTAAAACACCTCTGGAGATTAGATTTAGCGACGTAAAATTCTCTCATTACAAAAATGAAATTGTCGCACACGATGCGAGACGGCGCGTGATCGATTGGTTTCCAATTGGATCCGTGTTCGGGTTATTGCTAACAACAAAACCCGTAATTCGAAACGTCGTTAACGAGATTTTGCAAATTACATGTCTTTATTCTGCGCGCGCAAAGTAAAAAGCTCTCATACAACCTCTGGGTAATGACTTTCATTGTCGCGAGTCTCGCGTTTTAATAATTCGAGAACCTTGTCACACTTTTTTTTTCCTCCCCCTTTTCAACAACAAGGAGCGCCATTGTGACAGAGAAGTAGAAATTGTGTATTGAATTTCGCTGAGCGCACGTCTGATGCTTGCGGGAAACGAAATCTGCTTCGGTCATCAATCGCTCGCGAGTGCATTTCGAGTACAATGACTTGGCGTCGTAAATAATAAATTATATCGAGAGAAGCGGAACACGACGAAAACAAGAATTGCGCGCGGTGTCGAATGTCGTTAGCGAGCTGTTAAACGATATACGCGAACGCTTAAATAAACGCCCCGATCGTTTCGAATCGAATAAATTATCGAGAGACGCACTCGCGCGCGCGCGCGCGCGCGCGAAGGTGGAAATTATTCGCCCGAGCGCACGATCGCGGAGCAATCTCGAATACATTATGGAGTGTTTGTCGTTTTTATCGCCGTTCCGATAAAGAGGATAGAGTGTGCACAGAGATAGCGCGCTGTGCTATTTCTCGTTCTTATCTCTGGCATCAAAGAAAATATGAATCATCGCCGCGATTGTCGTTTTCGCTCGCCTGAGAGCGAAAACTTCTTCTTCGCTCGGCTGTTCCCCGATATCCGAGTTGGAGAAATTTGTATTTTATCAAGTGCTTGGGAAAAAAATTTGTTCCCGGAATAGCAAGAAGACTAGTTGCCATATTGGTCAATTTGCCGTTAAGTTTGTTGCTTTGCCATGTTTTAGTTGGTAAAATAAAACATTCAAAAGGTTCGGCAAATTTTTCTTCTAGGCGTATCTGAAAAATCCGAAGAGAAGTCGAATTTGACTGAGACACTTCTGCAGAGGAAAGAAAAAAGTTTTGCTGTCGTAGCAAAAAAAAAGTTTACTAATTGTTTTGCTTCGTCGACAAAACATTTGATGGCCAGACGAGAAATTTGAATGGGAAGATTTTCCATAGAAAAGTTTCAATTTTTCTTGCTGGTAACTAGTCTTGTTGCTAGAAAATCTTTTTTTTTTCTATAAACACAGCGTGAAGTCAATAATCGATTCGGAGAACGCGCGATATCGCGTTTTATCTAAAAAAACAAATGGAATGTACGCGCGCCTCGAAACAAGTGGTCCACCAGCTGTTTGTCACACAACAGTGTCATCGCGTCGTTATTTATTTACCATTAACCTGTCATCAAAGCGTCATTACATTTGTCTCATGAGACGCGCATAAATCATTTTTTAATCACGCGATTCGTCTCGCGATATCGTTAATGTATAATTAATTCGGTTGCTTGCTATCTTTAACACACTTGAAATTTCTTTTTCAATGTGTTTCATTAAAGATAATCAAATACACATTATATATACCGACACATTATACAAATGATTATTTAAAAGCGTACTCGTATTTTAAGAAGAATAAAAATTTCCGTGATATCGTCATTAAAAAAAAATTATATAAATTGGAGACAGATTTTTTTTTAATTGAAGTTTTTTTTTCTTTCGAGATTGAGGCTCGAAATATCGATCGCGGTGAGCGCGCGCGAGTTTCCAATTCCCGCGAAACTTTCTGATAGTCAGTGACCCGTTCTGCATTTTGAATCCGTCAAGAGATAACTAACGCGAAATTCCGTCGGATGAATTCGTCGGAGATGTCGAACTTTTCGCCCCGCGAAGTTTCCAAAATTCGTATTCTCGATCGACTGATTTCCACTTTAATCGCTCGACTCGAGTTCCTTCTTCCTCGGTAATGGATGCGGCCATAAGTCACGCTTTGTCAGGCCGGTAAAACTTTGAGTTGTCGAAGGTCCGCCGCCGCCTCGCTGCTGGCGGCGAGGAGAAGCCTTCAAAAGCGCATTCTAAGCGGAAGAGAAAACGGCGCGCGGTATAGTTGCGGTTATTTGCAAACTATATACCGGACGCAGCGACGCGTGAAAGATGCCTTTATCGGTCCACGGGGGCATCGGGTGTATCTCTCTGTACCGCGAAAGGCGGCCACGTTGTTCACGAGACTGGAAGCGCTTCGCAATTCGATTTCTTTGCCGCATCCTCTCGTCGTAACCGCGCGAGATATACCTCGGAGTACGGAGGTACGGAGCTAAGAAAATACGGAGCGCGATAAAGCTCGCTCTCCGCCGGTCGAGAGAGCTGCTGCGCAGCTGAGAAGCGGTCGATATATACCATTTCTCTGACATTCGACACGCTCTCGCGGAGAGAGCGATAGAAAGAGATAGAGAAAGAGACTGACACGTTCGAGTTAACGGTGAAAAATATCAGAGTTTATCAAAACAAACTTTTATACGATGAGGAAATTTTAACCGACGACACTTATTTTCTTTCACGGGACAAAAAAGCAAGAAAAAAAGAAATAGTTTCTGTACGTCCGGCGAGAAATATTTGCCAGATCTGTTGAATTTTTTTTTTGTTTTGCCAAAATTTCGTTGACGAGGCGAAAAATTCATTAAACTCAGCAATTTTGTTTCTTGCTGATCGCGTTAACTTTTTTTTTTCCCGCGAAGGGGAAGCGCACATCACGTTTGCGCGTTTCGCAACAAATGCGTTTACCTTCCCCGCATCGCGTTATATTTCCTCTCCTACGCGAAAGAAACTTGGTAATTCCAATCGAGGAAGTTTCCTGAGGGAAACGGCGAGCCCGGTGCAACACACACGACATATACATTGAGTTATCAGGAAACGTTGCGCCTCCGGAAACAAACGATCGAAACTGTCCGTTCGAACCATTAGTTCGGCGTGAACTCGAGCGAGGTCGATTCGATCTCGCACAACCTTCGAGACGCGCCTCGATCGTAACAAAACGAAACCGCGCTCTCACGGTTTTCCCTCTCAAACCGAACCGGTTCGAAGTACCACAGTACGGTCTCTGTGCGAGTTCAACAAACCGAATTAGTCGTTTCCAAGATCCGACGTAGCGCGTTCGTTCGGTAGCGCAACGGAGAAGATCCGAGTTTTCGGCGAGAACAAAGCGCGCACATGGCGACATCCAAATTCTCTCTCTTTCTCTCGACGTGCGTTCGAGATCTTCCAGAAAACGCTTGCTTTTACACATCGCTGAGACACATTCAGAAGCGATGAGACAAAATGACTTCAACGGTGCGTGACCAGTTCGAATACTATCCAATGAGTCATTCTCTCGCTATCTAAGTACCAGACTCCCCATAGGAATGCCATTAAATTAACGCGGGAGTGGCTGCTAAGTCGCGACTTGCCTGGTAATTCGATCGTGACAGTCCTTCGGTCGCCGGTGTCTAATAAATAATTAAATTAAATTATCGGAGCTTTCTAAGACCACGTGTTATTCGAACAATAGAAGGGTATGACGTAAAAATATGTTTTCCGACCTTTTTTTGTTCTTTTTTCTAAAAGTTTTTCAATACGATCCTTTTGCTCGAGGAAGAGGAGAAGTTTCGTGAAAATCGTTGGGATTCTATAGAAAATATCCGTGTCCGTTGTAGCTACGGGTATTAATGTTCAGATAACGACGGTTATTAGCCGTAAAATGAACTGCGCGAAATTACACAGACAGGAGGCTGCTATTAATATTGAAAATAAAAAAAACCCCCCGAGCGCTAGCTCGGCATTTCTCCACCGGCGGCAATCCGCGCGGCTCACCCCCCTCGTGATTGCCGGACCGGAAACGGGTCAGCCGGCATCACGGGGCGCGACTTAGCCATCGATTCTGTGCGCGAGAGAATTTTTTTGTTTTCTGCTAAGTTCTGCATAAAATAAACGACAAATTCCAAGCGCCTTGAACAAGCAAGTAATTTAATCCTGCTGCGGTCTCCGGAGAGAAAGGCTTTCGCCCAAGTTTTTTGAGCTCCGATTACGAACTGGTGGAGACAAACAACGAACAAACACGCGTCTGTTGAGATCTGGCATTCCAAAAAATTTCCATAATTAGAGTTCTCGCTTTATTATTTTGAAGAGAGGCCTCCGTAGTTCATATAATAAGTTCTGCGCACTAATTTAAGTTTGAGTTAAAAAAAAAAAAATAAAGAGAGAAGGACAATTTCTAATTGAAAATCGCGATGGTTCTGACCGGCCAAATAGCTTCATTTTGCGAGTATCTAGTTTGTAATATATAAAAAGAATCTGATTGCTCCAAAAAAAAAAGATTTTTAATTGCAAAAACTTTATTTTTTGTAATTTTTAGATAAAATAATTCCGAGCTACTTTTATCATAGCTTTAAGTTTCACATTTCTAAGAGTTCTTGACGATTAGAAAACTTCAGACGTAAAACTAAAAAAGTCACGGATTTCAAAACTGTCAAAAAGATATTCGAAACACGCGTGGATTACGCAGTCATTTAATCTCTTCGAATAGGAATAAGATAAGATTTTACGTCGAGACTCAGAACTTACATGGTTTTTATTTTCAACGTTTCTCTCTCTCTCTTTCTCTCTTTTTCTCTCTCTCTGTCGGTGCTATAAAATTTTTTCTCGTGAGATTTGGTTTTTAAATATCAAAGCTAGGTTTCTAACGGACTTTGCATCGCATGCGGGCGCAAGTTCGTTATAAACGATTCACAAAAAGAATCCGAGTTAAAAGAGTCCGCGACGGAAAGGCCAATCGCCCTCGCAATCTGCTTTGGAGAGGGGTCACTTAACGCGCGAAACTTGTTCGCCACATGGTCCGGGAATGTGCCGGAAACGGTCTGGCTCATCGGAAAAAGAGAGGCCCGGGGATCTCTCTGCCGTTGTGGAAAATTCCACAACGCAGAAACCGACGAACGCAATTCCATTATTCATTCATTCAAAGGCGTCCTCAAGAGAGAAAGAGAGAGAACATGGTTTGTATTTGTATTTTTTCTCGACTCTGTATATGCGCGTCCCCTTGCACATAATTCATTTATATCGACATTCCCGCCGCCGGGATGATAATCAAAGCGTAAAAAATAATGTACACGAGCGAGGAAAAAAATGTGTCTCAACAAGACGCGATCCTCGTTCGCTCACAGTTTGCTGATTACAGTTTCGCGAAACGCGCGTCGTATACAGAAATTCTGTTTGTGTGTGTATGTGTGTGTGTGTGTGTAACACAGTTGGAAGGTTAGCTTTTGCGACTGGCGTGACAAATGGGCATGATTATCGATCGTACGCGAGATACAATAGGGAGAGAGCGAGAGAGATTCTCGGTCGCGTCTCCGAGCCGGTCGTAGCCGCCGCCACCGCCGCCGCCGTCGCGTCGTCTGCGCCGCGCACGAGGAATTCTCGAGTTCCCAGATCAATTATGAAGCGAATCCTTCAAATATTGGGTCACGGGTCGAGGGGTTTTCGAGAATACTAATGCGGAAGGTCAAGTTCGTACATTGTGGAGTGAATGCGAAAAGCGAGGCCGCCGCTTGTATGTGTGTGTGTGTGTGTTTATATATTGATGTTAATCGTGATCGAAGGGTTTCTTATGTTTTTAGAAACTGCGGTGTGCATCAACGACAACAGCAAAAACAACAGCAGTACGAGCATGTGCCCAGATCCTCGCACCTTCTTCCCCGTCAAAGGCAATCTCACCAAGATCGTCTGGGCGCACGCCGTCAACAGTCTCGCGAAATTGGAATCGGCTCTTTCGTCGGGTAAGTCGATCCTCTGTAATCGATCGATCGAAACGGAAGGTTTCGCCTTCGTTTTGTCGCGCTCACAGATAGAGAGAGGAAAAATGCGCAGACAGAGAAATGTTGCGGTCACTTTCGTGTATGCGCTCAGGTACGTACCTCTCTCACATTGTTACAAAGGGGGATCGCTTTGAAGGCAACCAATGTGCACGGCGTAATGAAATATACGTGAATCGAATCGGTTTTTTTTTCCAGATGGAAGATTTTTTCAAAATCTAGATTTAATTTTCATCAAAATTACTCTTTCAATCGAGATAAAATTTAATTAAGAACGGTAATTATAAAACAATCAAATTTGTTATTTCAGCGAAACCCTAACGCGAAAATATATAATTTTAAAGCAAGATCGTAATAACATAAATGTGAAAAAGGAGACTCGCATTGAAAAAAAAACAATAATATACAGTTGGCCCCGATATAAAAATTGTATAAACTTTAATAGATACAAAGAAGCTCAAAATATACTTTTGACAAAACTACTTCCTGCAATGGTTTTGAAACAAAACATGAAAAATGCATTTAAAACAAACTTTAAAAATTTGTAAAATAACGACGAAATGGTATTGGACACAAAACTAACGCAGCTATCTACCTTAATAGCTTTACGGTCAATTGGTTTTTCAAATCTTTTTAGTCATTTGTTTCGCGTAAATGCAATTTTCAATTTAATTTGAAAATTCTATCAACAAAGAAAAAAACACGCGTGTATTTGGAAAGCAAATGATTAAAAATCTTGGTTAAAAATATGAAATTATTAAATCTTTATTAAAAATTATATTGTGACCGTTTTTCTTTCCGTCCGTAAATACCTTCAATACAAAGTGTATATATTATTAAGTACTCGAACATTTTAGACGGTCTGGAGCCAACTGTATATTCATTAAATATATATTTACTTAACGTGTCGCTCTCTCTTTGAAACTCTTCCAATTATTTATTAAAAATACATTCCCACTTCTCTCTCTTTCCGTCAATTTGTACTTTTTTATACAGAGTTTTTTATACACTAAAATATACACTCAAACACTTCAGATCGCTTGGAACAAAATGTATTCAAATATTTACTTGACGCGTCAGCGTCGAAACTATTTAAATACCGCGGCAATTAAATATTTGATAAAGCGAAATGTAACGCGAAAAGTGACCTCGGCAAAAAAATGCGTCTCTCAACGGGGGACCAATTTATCGCGGATTCGCGATCGTTCGTCAACACATCACTAGTTAATGAACTTCGTGACATTTCGCTACGCGCAATTGCCATCAGCCTTGAATATTGGCGCTTCTCTCACATCACAACGGATATTCCATCCCGCATGTCTTCCGACATCGCGCGCGCGGCGGAGGCTTTGTGTATGCAGCCCGCATAAGTGACATATATTTTTACATCGGCGCGCTTTAAATAATGGCAGCGCGTCCTTGAGAAGCGCGCTTCCAGAAATATCGACAGCGAGAGGGAGAAAGCTTTCATGGGAAAGCGTCTGTTTTCTCCAGACTTTTTTCTCACAAAAAGTGTGTGTGTGTGTGTACGCGTGCGCGCATGTATAAACTACGAGTTACATCAATTACACATCCCCTCTGTGTGTACACGTATTTTCGGAGATACGAAGATACGTTTTCTCTCCCCCATTGTTACAAACGCGCGTCACGATCCCGAATAAGCTACACGCCGTATAACTTCGACCCTTATTTCGAAAACTTTTTTCCGACCGACTCACAGAAGATCACGAGGTGGAAGAAAAATTCTCTTCGTAACCACCGCAACTTCTTCTTCGTGCGATTGATTCTCTGTCTCTCTCTCTCTTTCTCTCTCCCGGTCCCGAGAAGAATTCATTTGTACGCAGTCACGTCCGATGCGAAGCTCTCGAAAAGCGGTATTCGCGCCCGCGTCGAATCTCAATGAAGAGAGTTGGGATGGAAACGGTTGTGGTCGAAGGTCAAACTTACGTTTTTTCGTGTCTTTCTGGGAGACATGATCTCTTCAATAAATAAATACGGTAAAAAGACCGGAAACTTCTAAAGCGCGTCCAATTTTCCGTTTGCAGACTTCGTATCTTCGATCAATTTCTCATTGCTTCTAATATCGTCAGAAGAGAAACGTTCGCCTTCTCGTAATCCTCTGAATCTCTCGCTCGAAGCATCGCGGTGGTCACTTTGATATCCGCGAAAAAAAAAAGAAAGAAAAAGAAAACGTTCGCGATTTCACAAAGCTCGCGGAAAGCCCGTTCATTCGTGTCGCAATTTTCAAACGGCCGATATCGCTTTCGCAGCCGTCTGCAGTGTCTGTTGATAAAAACGCCGGGAATGTTCGGTCATTTGAGCGTTGTGTAGGACCGGCAGTCTTCCAGCCTCTTTAGGCTGGTGATCGATATTCCCTGCACGTGTATGCACATCCCGGAACCCTCCCCTTCAACCGCAGCTGCCTGGCAGC
>QVNV01018247.1:0-13632 GCA_014825455.1 Pseudomyrmex pallidus | reverse complement strand
CACAAACTCTAGTGGGCGGGGCAAATGGGCGGGGTTTTCCTGGAATCGATTATCACTTCTAGGAAATTCCAAGAATTGCTCCGCCCACTCCAAACTTTGTAAAATCTGAAATTTTTGAAAAATTGTATCAGGAGAACATAACCAGCAAGGAGGTGGCACAAAGACTTGAGTAGACGAGGCTTTTTTACATAGAATAGTGTGCACAGACTGCGGACTGTCAGACGCAGTAATAAATATTACCGCTTCTGGTGTGGTTAAAAAATATAGCACGCATTAAAAATAATCTATATACAATATAAAAAATATGTAGAATATTGTATATAGAATATATAGAATACATATAATATTGACCAATCAGACATTTACATCTGAAAGTGGTGGGCATATAAGATACATTCTGATTGGTCAATTTTCTAATGGCTACGTCTTACGGTCTTAAATAATTTCATGTGCGATGGCCTTTAAACGTGATGTCCAACGACCTAACCTGACGTGGTGGCGCTGACTGGGATAGCGATAACTGGCGATAACAGCAATGATGTGAATATAACACGTCGGAACGTTTCCGGAACGTATGAATTTGTCGTACGTGTGCCGGAATTAAACTCTTTACTTTTGTACATTTTTAAAACTTAATCGGCAATCGCCATCGCGAGAGGAGCTATTTTTAATTCTATAAGAAAATTGTTAACTCTGTGCAATTATGCTGAAGGCTGTTATTTTAATTGGAGGTCCCTTGAAAGGTTTGTGCAACAGATTACTATTTGTTTGAAACAAATATGTAAAAGAAAATATGAGAAAGAAATATATAAAAGGAATAGAATTGTGTAAAATTGACATGTAACGTTGATTGGATGACTGCAGTTTTTGTTACCAAGCAAATGCAAAAAGATTTTTGCAAGTTGTATGTTGCATTATATGTTTTTTTTTATAGGAACAAGATTCAGACCTTTGTCTCTAGATATTCCAAAGCCACTGTTTCCTGTGGCTGGATTGCCCATGATACAACACCACATCGAGGCTTGCACCAAAGTTCCTGATCTCAACGAAGTTCTGATAATTGGGGCTTATCCCAAGAATGATTTGGCTCAGTTCATACAAGAGATGTCAAGCACATACGGCATTATTATCAGATATCTGCAGGAGTTCACTCCTCTTGGGACCGCGGGTGGCATGTACCACTTTCGCGATCAGATACGTTCGGGCAGTCCGACGTGCTTTTTCATAATGAACGGAGATGTCTGCGCCGATTTCCCGTTGCTGGAAATGCTCGAGTTTCACGGCAAGAAGCAGGCACTGCTCACGGTCATGGCGACGGAGGCAACGCGACAGCAGTCTCTGAATTACGGCTGCATGGTTTTGGGAAAAGATGGGGAAATAGCTCACTACGTGGAGAAACCCTCGACGTTCGTGTCGACTCTGATCAACTGCGGGGTGTATCTCGCGTCTCCAGAAATTTTTCAAACAATGGGAGATGTGTTTCACGCCAATCAGCAACAAGAGAACATAATGTAAATGTCTCGCGTAGAGAGGTTTTTTTTTACCTGATTACAGAATGTGTTTGATCGCTGATTTGATCGTGCGATTCGCAGGCAGCTGTGCTGTAACGGCAGAGATCCGGCGCACATAGCGTTCGAGCAGGACATACTTACGCGTTTGGCGGGATCCGGACGGTTGTTCGCGTTGCCCGTATTCAGATGGTGGTCGCAGGTGAAGACCGCGGGCTCCGCCATTTACGCCAATCGACATTACCTGGCTCTTTACAAGCAGAAACAACCGAGTCGTCTTTCCTCAACGAGCAGCGGTTCTTGCAACATCATAGGGGACGTCTATATTCATCCGTCAGCTACCGTACATCCGACTTCCACGGTAATATGCACGCGTATGATCACATCAGGGACTAATGTTCGCAATAATCGTGCGCATTGACTCTTTAAACCGTTGCAACATTGTTCAGAAAATGTCCAACTTCTTCCAGCTAGGTCCAAACGTAAGCGTAGGCCCGAACACAACCGTCGGTCCTGGTGTGAGAATCCGAGAGTCAATCGTGCTGGCCAATGCGCACATACAAGCCCATTCTCTCATCCTGCACAGCATTATTGGAACGGGTACCAATGTGGGCGAGTGGGCGCGCGTCGAGGGTACTCCCTGCGACCCGAATCCCAACAAGCCGTTCGCGAAAATGGAGAACTTGCCGTTGTTCAACGTAAACGGAAAGCTCAATCCTTCCATCACGATACTTGGTATAAAAGAACTTGTTAACTCGATTTTCAACACGTAATGAAAAAAAAAATATATATAATATTTTTTTTATTGTTCAGGCACTAGTGTGAGTCTGGCCGCAGAAAAGATCTTGTTGAATTCGATTGTTCTTCCGCACAAGGAGCTCACGAGAAACTACAAGAACGAGATTATTCTTTGATTCTGTCTGCTGTGTGAAAAACAAAAAGACTGCTATTTATATTAACGTCGTATATCGACCGCAAAAGCCTAACCGAGGAGTTTCTATTGCCTTCTGATTTTTATATAAAAAAGAAAAGGTTGTGTGAAAAATAGTGAACGTAATGATCCTCCATGATGATGATGGTGACTCGGTCGACGACGGTATGTATGTCACGAGGTGTACAAATGATACTTAAAGATGTATGCACATGTATGTATAATTTTTTACCAACTCGGGAAAGAAAGTCCTTCGTACGGAAAGTTCTACATCCAATCAAATTACTTTTTACAAGATCGCCTCGATCTCACAAATGATTTCAAATTATTGGATGGATAACTAAACACAGAAGTTTGTCTGTGCACGAAGAACTTTTTATTCCGGAAAGTGTCGTATTAAATTGTGAAACAATAATTTTTGTGATATTGCTACAAAAAACATTTTATATATAGAGCGCGTTTTTACATCCGTGTGTAAGTTACAACGAGGATGCACAAACTTTTTGTATTATATATATATATAAATAGTCGTGCCGCGAATTTGTTTATGTATATAGCAAATATATATATATACACATATATATCTCTATATATTTGTAAATAAATAAATAAACGTTTTTAAGGAAGAAATGAGACAGAGTTAACGAGATCAAGTAAATCTACAGGCTATACCTCCAGAAGCGTGCGGTAATCCGCGTTAATCCGAAGGAGAGGCTTTTCCTCTCTACGCGCGTTGTCGCTGTGGAGAGAGAGAGAGGGAGAGAGAGAGAGTGTGTGTGTGGTGGCGAGGACTCGGTCTCGCATTCCTCACCGGCGGCGCTGGACGTGGCGTTAACACGTCGTGCGTGCGAGCGACAAAGAGAAAGCACCGTGGTGAAACAGTAACCCCGCATCGAGTCGGACCGAATCAACAGGTACATCAACTGGTTGCGGTATGCGTGGGATGACATTGTGTGTTCGCGAGGCTTCGTGGATACGACACATGGGATTTGTTGCCGCGACAGCTTTTTAAAAAGATGCGGCATGCTGCGAGCGGTCACCGTAACGGAACGATGCGGAGACTACGGCGACGACGCGTCCTAGAGAAGAAACAACAGCCCGCGAAACAAATCGACGAGCGACGGGAGGAGGACGCGTGACGACGTTGATTCGAAACGGTTCGGAAAAATGCGCGTTCTCTGAAAACGCGCGGCGGCGGCGGCGGCGGCGGTGGCGGCGGAGGAGGACGGACGGACGAGAGCGCGGGCGAGATTCCGCGCATACCTGAGCGCTCGAGCGCCTACTTTCCCGCGAGCGGCGCGGCTACGAGGGCAGCATCCGGATCGGGAGAAGTGATTTTTGTGATAGCCGCGCGCGCGCTCGTCAATGACACGCGCGGAATGCGCTGAGCGAGCACGCGATCTCACGCTGCGCGCTATACGCGGCGGCGGCGCCGCCGACATTGTTGCGTGTTTTCCTTATTGCTGCGCTACTGGCTTTTAAAAAAATCGTTCGCGAACTCACCGCGAGTGAGTGCGTGTGTGCGTGCGTGCGTGCGGGTTTTTGAATGCTGATCGCAACAAGTGTGCGCGGGTCTCGCGAGAGAGAGAGCGAGAGATGTTGTCAGTTTGACTTCGGATTTACACACACGTAACGGATTAATGAAATCCACTACTGTGTGATCCACGGTATACACAATATTATTTATTACATCAGCATGTAATTTTTCACATGTTTCTCACAATTCATGTAACAAAGATTTTAAATATTGAAAAAAAAAAAAATAGATTTTGGAAATACACACAATCTATTTTTTAAATAAAATTTGAAGCAAGAGGACCAGTAAGAATAGAAAAAAAATGTAATTCTATTTTTTAATTTTTTTAAATAATAATCTAGCAAAGAAATTTTGAATGTTTCTTTTCCTCTTGCAGTCTGTACAATGAGTTTTCTAACTGATGCTCACATGTGTAAGTGAATGTCACCATGTTGTGTTTACAGTATTAAGTGTGTGTAGTGGATCCATAAGACTGAGATAAAAAAAAAACAAACAAACTGTCAACTATTCCAAATGGGCAATAAAAGCCCATTATGGCCCAGAGTCATCAGTCACATCAGCATGAATTTTTGCCCTTGTGCGATGTGCTGTTTAACATTATCTCATTAGCGTCTTACTTCTGCGATGTTGTTTTTGATTTTGCAATGGTATACGCCCTTGCTCATCAGACAATAGCACCGCCCATTTTGTTTCCTCTGAGCGTCACTTTCATAGTCGCTTCGCTACTGATCTCTCAGGTTGGTATCTTCATCAAGGAATAAAAAAAAAAAAACGTATCTCTCTTACATGGTTTTTATACTTGTCATATCTTTGTTTCCAACTGTCCTTGCAGATTGTCAGTTTGCGATGGTATCTTTGGGGAGCTAGAGGTAAATTAACGAAAACCACACTAGACGACGTGAGTCCGGTGAAAAAGATTGGCACCTGGACCGTAGGCTGTGTTCTGTTACTCCATTCCACCCAAATCGGCGTGCTGTGGAGATACTTCAAGTTATTTATCCCAGTGAATTTAACTTATGTCAAGCATGAGGCAAGTGTGTTTGCAAGATAAAGATCTTCAATCGTTTTTATTTCTCACATTGAGCGTTTTTACATCACAGTTCCGTTCCTTCAGGTGAGAGAACTCTGCGTGTTGCGGCTGATACATGCGTTTTGCGAGGCCGCTCCGATGCTGCTTCTGCAGCTTTACGTGTTGCTGGGCGCTACCGAGGACGTTGAGATAGTAGCGGGAGGGAAACCAAAGGAAAACGAGAGCAAGGAAATTGGCAGCAAATTGGCCAAGTTGACGTTGGTGTCGGCCGGACTTTCCTTGTGGAGTGTTTGCTGGGCGGTGGCCAGTTTCAGCAAGGGTGCCGCGCGTCTGCGTAATCTCGAACGTTTGGTACTGACATGGTTGGGCGTGTTGGCGCAGTTGTTCTGGCGTCTGGGTACGGTGAGCGCTCGCGTCGGTGCGCTGGTTGCGTACGCGTCCTTGTACGGCGGACAGTGGCTGTTGATAGTGATGGCACTCCACTGGCTGTCCATGTTGACATGGTTGCTGCTCACCCCCGACGGACTGTTTCACGGCGGCGAGCGCCTGCCGTTTCTGAGAAAGACTTTTCTCGCCTCCGTTCTAGCCTTCGTGTACATATTCGCGTACGTTAATCTGCACGAGACGAATCATCGTCAAAAAATGGTGAGTGAGAAAAAAAAACAACGCGCAAATCGTGCGTTTCGCAAATCACGTTCAATTTCAGCGAATATAAACGTCTCTCTGTGTTATTTCTCTCTGCAGGTTATATTTTATACCGTAATGTTCTTAGAAAACGGCTTGCTCGTCGGCGTGTGGATGGCCGGCGTTAATCGCGCCGACCTGCTGCCTCATCAGCATCATCTACACCCGGTTACTCTAGTACTCGTTATTATAGCTTTGTTTTTTGGTGGTATGTTTTTCATGGGCCTTTACTACAGGTAAATCAGACACTGTGTGTTTAGCTTCGTCAAATATTGGCGAGATTGTAGTCTTACAGTTAGTTTTTTTTTTTTTTTTTAACATTAGACGGTCGTATTGTAATTTCTGTTGCCGTTGCAGATTTTTTCACGTGAGGAGATTGCGATACGAAGCTGGCGGGAGAATGACCGGCTCGAATCTCACCACTTTGTCCAACCAGGTAACAATATATTGTCTTTTCTTTTTTTTCTGATAACAGACACACCGTTGCGTGTGCGTTTCAACGTTCCAAATCCCTTTTCACAGGACAACGTGGAGGAAAAACAAGCGGATTACAACGAGGAGAAGAAGGTCGATATCGGCATTGGCATGAGGAAGATGAAATTGAGCAACGGCGGTATACCGGGCGTGTTCAATTGTCGTTTTGCGAATCCGACCGCAGTTAATCCAAATCGCAAGAAGAAGAAACCGACCACTTTCGTGCCGCCGCCGCCGCCACAGTCGCAAACCGGTAGCGTGATGAGCGGTTCCGTGACGGCGGTGGGCGACTCGAAGCAGTGGCTCAACGTGGCCAACGGGTCGCGGCAGCTGATTCCGTTCTGGAAAAAGCCCATTTCCTCTTTCAACATAGTACAAGTAAAATATTCCGAATCTTTTTCGCAATTGCAATTTAACGTGTCGTTATGTAGTGTAAAACTCTCTCCTCCCGATGCAGAGCAACGTCTCGAACGAGCAGAAAGACGAGGCCGACATGGCGGTCGGCGGTTCGTTGAACGTCACGCTGATACGAGAGAAACTCAAGGAGAAGAAGCAGCAGCAATTGCGCGAATTGCGAGCCATACAGGAGGAGATCAAGGAAGGCAAATTGTTCCCACCTCCGTCCGCTTCGACGTCCTCGTTCTCGTCCTCGCCGTCCGCGTCCAACCAGCAACCGCCGCCCAACACGAAGCTGCACACCTCTCCGAGTTCTCCCCTGTTCACGTCAACGTCGATACCCGAGCAAAGCAACGGCGGCGCCTTGTCGTCCTGGCCGCCCGTGAAAATGCACTGTCTCCTACCTCCCCCGCCTTCTTCTCCGTACTACCCCAACCAACATCCCTCGAATTCGTGGAGAGCGGCGCCGCAGCGAGAACGAGCGGACACGCCCGAGATATTGTTGGCTCCGCGATGCCTGTCGCATCAATATTCTCACTGGTCTCCGCCTGGACACATCAGCCACAGGTAAAGTTTCGTGCCGGACATTCGGATTTTGAGACAGACGTAATCAAATCAGTCTCTCTTCTATATTTGTCTGATAGATTGCACGCGAATCAAAACGGCATCGAGGAAAGTTCAAAGGGTGAAGGTGAGGGAGAAGCGGGAGTCAGCGACATGGAAGGTAGCCAGGTCTCGTTGCCCAGAAGCTACACGCTCCCACGTGAGTTCAAGTACAATCATCCGAGCGTCGCGCGAGAACGTCGCGCGGGAAATAACAAGGTGCTGCCCTCGCGCTTTTACTTACCGTCCACTAACAGTTCTGACGGTGAGCTCGGTTGGCTTGTTCTTGTCTTCCGTCTCTTATCTCTCTCGTCTCTTTCACAAAGCGCGTTAACAAAACGCTCTTCTTGTGTGTGTGTTTATTTTTTTTTTAACGCCGACAATTTGCAGGCGACGTGGACAGCGCCGACAACGAGGACGAGACCGACTCGGAGGCGCAAATTCGAACGAAGATCAATCATCATCATCATCACGAGATCGTCTTGCAGAGGGGGAGTCACGTGTACGAGAACAACGAGAGAAGCAACGACAATCATCTCAATGCGAGCTGCGACGCGGCCAACGTCGCGACCGGCAATTGTTATCCAAATAATTCCTACAGCGTTCTGCGTCCGAGTCAGTTGTTTAGAACCCGAGTTAAACACGAAACGAAACTTTAAGTTATACATATTGTGTATGTCGGTAACATATATATAAATTATATTATAAAATAAACGTCACGGCCACTGCTTTTTGTATTTATTCGCGCGCTCGCGACGTTTTTTTCCGAAAAAAAACCAAATTGCTCCTCTCAAGGAAACTTCCTGTTGGAAAAATTGTCGAAGCAAAACGATCAATGTATATTTTCTTGGGAGGCGACAGATTGGTTCCTTGTAGTTTTAAGTAAAAGTTCGCGCGAGGATTGTTCCAGTTTCTCAAAAAACTCGACGCGATTGATCGAACCACCAAAACTAATGTTAAGAAATCGGACAATTTTTGTACAAATTAATTGTAAAAGCGTTTCGCGGAACGTTTTCGCCGCATCTTGATGCAAAGAAGATTATGTACACGAATTGCGGGCTCGTGAGCTCATTTCTTCTTCGAGAACAACGTCCGATCATCACTCAGCCACGCGTCACCGAACGCATTTTTGTTGATGAGCGACCAAAATTATCGATGAGCGACGGTCCATTGGCTCACCGGTGATAATAGCAGCGTAACTTCGGCGGCGCCATCCCCTCGCGCACTCGGTTCTTCAGCGCGGAGCGGAAGGAGCGAAGAAGCGAAAGAAAAAAAAGAGGGAAGAGAGAACAGAGGACAAGGCGGGCGAGAATCGAGGGCGACATCGTTGGAGCCCGAGAGGAGACGAGCACCGCTGCTAAGTCAAATGTCGAGTGATGCCAAAGTTAAATATAAATGCGGACGGCAAGAGAGAGAGAGAGAGAGAGAGAGAAAGGGCGAACGTCGCGCGACGCCGATTCTGGACCCACCAGTCTCTCCGTGGTCCACGCGTCGTGATCCACGTACAGAGAGAGAGAGAGAAAGAGATCGACTTCCCTCTGTTTTTTTCAACACTCCCGATCTGCAAAAATTTCGATTGAGGTTCCTCGCTCGCGGTCGGTAGTTGCGAGAGTTTTGCAGTGAACTCAACGAAAGAAGAGAAACCTGGACTTCTTGGACGACGATTTATCCTCTTCCTCTCTTCCTCCCCTCTTCACCCCTCGGGAGAATAAAAAAAAAAAAAATCCAACCCACGTCTTAGCGAGGTCCAGAGATCGTCCCGTTGTCGGATCGCATCGAGTGGATTCCTGGATCGAACGGTAAGTCGCAAAAATTAAAATTGTTCTCTCCGAAGTTCGCTCGCGACTTTAACTTACAATCTCAAGATTCTCATCGAATCTCCGTAGTTCGGATCAAACAGATCGGTTGGTTTCTAGAATTGCAAGCGAAGTAATTTCTAATGCGAATCGATTTCCGCAGCGTGTTCGAGAGAGAGTTTGATGAATCAAAATCCCCTACCCTTGGAAGTCAAAGTGAATGAAACACAGCGCCGGGTATATTGAGTCACGGCAAAATTCAATTTGCTCAATAGCAACGTAATAGAGCGCCGATGCCGATGATGTCACACGTCGCGATAGATGAGGTTCCAATAATAATTGTGACCGGCTCTACTCTCGCGGTTGCAGAGAGAGGCAATTCTCTCTCTCTCTCTCTCTCTCTGTGTCAGTAAAATCCATTCCGAACGCCGACTATTTCTGATCATCAATTCGGCAGAGAGATCTTATTTTTGGATGCAGCATCCGAGGTCCAGGATCCAGTGAACCGTCAAGACATTCGGCCGAAGATCCTCCCTACGCATATAATTTTTCCAGCGATCCCCGTCCGACGAATCTCTCTCTCGTTTATTTATTTATTTTTTTTTTTGCAAGGTCGGAACTCGGTTTTTTTCGTTCGCTTTGCAATTTTTATCGCACGCGTTTATTAACGTGTTTCTTGCAATAAAAAAAAAAAAAAAATCCGTATTGGCGCGACGAGCTGTTTACGCGAACGCGCACTTCAGTGTTTTTCCTAAGCTTGTATTCTTGATACTATGTTTCCGCGTGTTACCACGCGCATTTCTCGCAATTGTTGTTATTCTAGCTAGCTTTTTGTTTTGCAGACACGTTCAAATTGCAAGAGATTAATTACGCGCGTGATGATGATGAGACGTGCAACCTAAGTGTCGGAATAAAGACATCAAAGAGAAGTTTTCTTCAGAAAAGGCGACTTGGATTTATTTTTAAATCGCAAACTCACAAACTGGCAAATTTTCTAGCGGGATATGAACGCCAGGTTACTCCAAAGTCCCTCGTTAACTTTACGTATTCGAATTTGCAATCACATTCTTCGGGATCGACGTTGCACACTATAGAAATCGACTATTTTTTTTTAATACACTTTTGGAAGAGAACGAAAGCTTCAACGACACGCTCATCAACGTCACGCGCTCGCGGAATTCGTTGACGTTTAAAAAATAATTTAAAGAGGAACAAATTGTCACGTTGTGCAACAATTTTGCGCGCAACATGTGTAACTGTGACCGGACGCTTATCAGAAAAGCAAATGTGCCAAAGTATTTTTATCCGTCACAGACTTAACGTCCATTAGGAGACGTTCTAATGGACGCACGTAGCTCCGCGTTGACGTCTAATGAACACGTAACGGAGGTGTGAGGACGTTCCGCGTGGATATACTTGAGAAAAAAAACATTCTTCCCACCCGGACAAATTTTATACACGATGATGGATGATAATAATACACTCGGGCCTTGTTTGTACGTGATTATATGCAATATTGTATTCACAATTGTGTACGGAATTTGTCCATGTGCGGAGGACACGCGAAGGTCTTTACTTTCCTTCTATGTGAAATTAAAAACTAAAACCGTAAAAACTGTCTAAGACATCGAGCATCGTTGCGTTCAATATGTCTAACAATTATTGTTCTTTAACAAATTTAATTTGTTCACACAATTACTTCTCCTGAATGAACGTCCGGTCATTGAGACGTTTGTTTTTTATTGTCATCTTAATTTCTAAGTGCGACAATTTCGGTTGACCAGCGCCGGTCTGTCGCAAAGAGCGCGATTTTATTTTTTCAACGATGCAAATGTACGTTTTTTACAATTATTTTCTTTAACAAATTTTTCTTTTTTTTTTAAACAATTATTTTCTTTAACAAATTTAATTTGTTCACACAATTACTTCTCCTGAATGAACGTCCGGTCATTGAGACGCTTGTTTTTTATCGTCATCTTAATTTCTAAGTGCGACAATTTCCAGTTTTGACCAGCGCCGGTCTGTCGCAAAGAGCGCGATTTTATTTTTTCAACGATGCAAATGTACGTTTTTTACCATTATTTTCTTTAACAAATTTTTCTTTTTTTTCTTCAAACAATTATTTTCTTTAACAAATTTAATTTGTTCACACAATTACTTCTCCTGAATGAACGTCCGGTCATTGAGACGCTTGTTTTTTATTGTCATCTTAATTTCTAAGTGCGACAATTTCGGTTGACCAGCGCCGGTCTGTCGCAAAGAGCGCGATTTTATTTCTTCAACGATGCAAATGTACGTTTTTTTGTTTCACAAGCTGCGTTTAATTGCTTCAAAATTGTAAGGCTGCGGTTCTTGTCTCGCGGTTGCTGGCAGTGAGTATCGGAACCACCACCGCGAGGTGGTGGTACATAGTCCGGACACGCGCGCGCACACACGACCACGCGCGATGACGATTTCCCCAGCCGTTAATTTGCGTGTCAAGTTTCCGAAGTACCGACGCGATCCATTGCGAGAATACGTACCTGCCGGCACTTTGGACGGCGTGTGTAAACGCCGTTGATCCTCGAAAATAGAAATAGCGCTATATTTAACCCGGGGGGGGGCCTACGCTTACTCGGTATCGCCGACTCGATAAAAAAAAAGCTTGGAGAGATTTTTTAGCCGGTCGCCTTCGCGGACTTTCCTCTCTCGACGCGCCGTAATAAAAAATTACCTGGCGAAACAATAGGACTACAAAGAAATACCGCGAGGACAGTGAAAGCGTTTTCGAGAGCGGCCGGGGACATCGTCTCGGGTCCGCTCGAAGCCGAAGAAAACAATTGCGGGTTTTTTACAATTTTGTTTTTTAAATTCACAAGATTTTTTTTACATCGACGAGTGACGTCGGACGATTATCGCTCGCATATTCAAGATAAAACGACGATGAGTCAATACGCAGATAAACGCATTAATGCAACGCGCGCCAATAAACATTGATCATAGGCGATAATTAGATATCGACGAGACTATTTCTATTGCGAGTTCGACGTGTGTACGTTCGATTACGTCTGGGTTGGGAAAGTAAATAGACGGTCTGTGTGTAGAGACCGTCCATCCATTTCCGATTGCCAAGATCTCTCTCCGAGGTATCAACGAACTCTAGACAACACAGCGACTCTCTTCGCGCTAAAAATCTTTTACCTCGCGTGCGAGGAGGCAAAGATTTTTAGCGCGTCTCTCAGCGAGAAATTGGCGAAGTGACGCAACGTTTGGAAAAATATTACGCGATAAAAGAGAACGTCGTAAAGAAAAAATCATTTGATGTTGCAATTGTTTGGATTCACTTTGACTCGCTCGCCGCGAGCTTTCCAAGCCGCGCGCGGTATCTTTTCGCATCGTTTGCGACGTTCTCCTTTGATATTGCGGTAATTACATGCGAACGCCTTCTTTCTGTGTACAAGAGAGTTCATAGGTACAACGTACGTGCGTTGGTAGCCTATTTCGAGAGACTTTTGGCCACATGCCACGTCGAATAGCTGATGCTATTATGCGATCCGGAGTTGGTTTAGTTTGGTGTGTCTTTAAATTCGCTCATTTAGTAGACTCTCTCATTTGTCTAAAAATATTTCTTACTACCTGACTGTCAGTCAAAAAGCGGCGCGCGTGATTAAAGTCTCTCGAAAGATCTCGGGAGAACCGAAAGTTGCGCGTCGTCGCAATTGACGCGCGTTCGGATTTTTTTGATTGATTTTCAAAAGCGAATGACACACGACGTACGTGTGACATCTTCATTTCATTCGAAACCGAACTCTTGTCTCTTTCTTGCAGCGATGCTGAGCCGTCATCAGGCGCGAAGCGAAGTGAAAAGCCGTCGGAAGTAAATCCGAAATGTCGCAACAGCATCCGTCGAGGCCGCCTGGAGGCTCCGCACCTCCTCCAGGCAATTGGCCGGGACGAGTTAACGCACCGACGAGCGCGCCTAGTCCGTTCAGGCCCGCGTCCCCGTACACGCCCTCATCGTCGCCGCATCCGCAAGCACGGGGTCCTACTCGCGGGGGACCCTCGACTCCGGCCCATCCCATGTCGCCGCTCACGTACCCCGGCATGATGATGCACCCGATGAGCCCGGTGCCGATCGGGATGCCGATCTCGCCCGGCATGTCGCCCGTCTTCGGTTGTCCCACTTCTGGTTACATTCAGTGCCCGAGGCCGCGATGGCCCTCGCCGACCCCCACAACCAGTCAAGCACCAAGGCCGTTCATACCGACGCAGGTATATGTTTCGCTTCTCTCTCTCTATCTGCATGTGCGTGTAAAGAACAAACTGATATATAGTGTGACATTAATATAATTTTATAGATACTGTACATATTTAATCGATTCTACAGCATGAAATATTGCGGAGACATTGCGGAATTGTTCCAGTATCGCTGGAAGTAATAAAAATACTGCGGAAATAGTGTGGAAATGTCATATTTGCTATATTCCATAGAAGATGTTGTACAAAATATTAATGTATAATATTTTCTACAACAGTCTTTCATAGAATATAACATTGCAAATATAACATTTCTACAATAGAATATTTTTTACATTTATAGAATAATTTCTTTTACAGAATATTATTGTATAATATTTTCTACATCTTTTATAGAATGTTGCAAATATAACATTTCTACAATAGAATATTTTTTT
>QVNV01018246.1:0-22550 GCA_014825455.1 Pseudomyrmex pallidus | reverse complement strand
AAACCCCCCTAAACTAATTTTAAAATATTGCGAAAAAAACTCCTCGGCCAGGAGTCGAACCTGGAATCTCCGGCTTACCGGGCCGTACAAATACAAAAGTCGATTTTTACAATATTCGTGGGAACCGAATATTTGTATAAATTATGCGAAACGATTAATAATTCGACGCGCGAGGTTGAAACGCTTGCAATTACCTAGACCTAGGGGGTATAAAACGTGTGTGTTGCGTCCAATGTGCACGACAGGTAATTAATAAAAACTGGCAGATATGATTAACGCACAATTTGATTGCTATTTATAACTTTGTGCAGCATGTGTGTGAGAAAATTAATTTCGCTTCTCGAGAGAGAGACGGGCGTAACGGACGCCTTTCTACTCCATCTCGCGTCTACTAGCTTGTAGGCTAATTATAAAGCGCGCGCGCCTCGATCGGCCATAGAAACGCACTGAAACCGACGACGTATCAAGCGCACATCTCTCTACGCGTGACAACGTATTATTCGAATGGCATTTGCTCCCATGATTATCATTTAAATTGCAACAAAGTGGCAACGCGCGCGTATGATACGTGTTACTAACTATTAAGTCCGCAATTATTTTCCCATTTCCGATCCGCCTCGTTAAATGCCGCGCGCGGTTTTTGCCGCGAGAAGTCGATCGTTTGTGTGTATATATATATACTTCGCGTATAAATCATGCGCAACGCGCGTTATTACGACGAAGAAGAAAGTTTTTTCTAACGACTTTTGCCGCAACTTCTCTCCCCGATCGCGCACCGAGAATCGTTTATCTCCAAACCGTTGTATCTGTCACAAGTTAAAAAGAAAGTTGAGAAGAGAGTCACGAGAAAATTAAACCGTGTTCCCAACTTTAAAATTTATTTTTTTTTATTACAACAATTATATAAATGTACAACTAAAGTAAAGCTATTACGCCGGATATGTACGTGCAATTATGTGTACACGTTTATTTTCTTCCCTCGACTTCTTACAAATTAACGTAATTGGAGATTCGAGTTAAATTTAATTCGAAAATTCACGGGGAAGATTAGGACTCCGCAACTCCTGACCGAGGTGTTTTCTTTTTTTTTCGCAATGAAAATTTTAAATTTCATAAGAAAGTAAATTGGCTATTTCGCGTGTATGAGACGCAAGCCAAGCCCCATCCCACGCGAATTTTCGAATTTCCAATTGCGCGCACGGCATATTGGCTCGAGGGTGGTCTGATGATCCCATTACGTTCTTGAATGTTATTTCTATCTCTGTCTGGTTTTATTTTCTTTTGGATTAACTTTTTTTTTTAAATTGCAACGATTATATCGAGACAACTGCAGCAAAAACAATTGTTCGATTTTTAGAAAATTGAGACAGAGATTGACTATTTCTTTTTGCTCCGGAAAGTCGTTTATCCGTCCGAGTAATGAATACAAAAATAAGTCTACCGAGTGCTCGTTTGATCGATATAACAGACAGGTAATATTCTCGTAACACTTGGTTGTACATTTTCACTTTAAAATTGTTGAAATATATAAATTGCGCAGATTAGATTATAGTTTTTTTTAATTATTTTTGCGTTGTCACGCTTCTTCGTTGCTATCATCGTGCTACCACATTACCGTGAATGATGTTGTTTCTTCTTATCCAAATCACAACGCAATTTCCTGATATATTATCTATCAGAACATGCACAATATTTCTTTGAAAATCTGATTGAGAAACTGGTTGTTTGTCCGATCGATAAAAAAAAAAAATTGGCGGAAAACTCGAGATAATTTCGAAGAAAATGCTCTTTCCGCGACCGTACGCAATCTCATATACCGACGCGATACATCATCAAGCCGATATACGTCGATGTGATTCGCAACGTTTCTCTATCTCGGAGAAATCAAGAAAATTATATCAGTAGTATGGCCTACGCCTCGAGATAAAGTATGTAAACAACATATTCCCGTCGCGGCAGATGAATCCAAGAGTCTCTCTCTTCCAGGGAACTCTTGCTTTCTCTCTCTCTCGAACGATTGAATTCCTCTTTTCTCCGGACATCAGCTCCACCCTGTGAAACCTTTCAGAGCGAAGTTATTATAGAAATGCCTCCGTCAGAAAGGTACTCTCTCTCTCTTTCTCTCTCTCTCTTTTTTCTCTTGCGTCATATTTTTCCGCACAATACGTTTCTCCGAATACATTTTCATACACGTTCCACGCGAAAACATCTCGAGAACCAGCGCAAAAAATATTGTTACATATAATAAAATTTCCTCCTCGATTTAATTTTTATTTCAGCTTCCAATTTCACCAAGTTGAGCTTTTTTTTTTGTATTCCGAACTTCTCGTTCCGTGATTCTCTTTCTACAGTTTTGCGATTCATCCGCGTAATAACGCGACGATCCGAGCATCCGGATTTGCCCGACACCGGGCGGTCTTCGTAATGGCGGCAACAACGCGAGTAGGTGGCGGAACGTCCAGAAATTAACGTGACCGTCGTACGTCGGCCTGAAAATTTATAACCGCCCATTTTGCCGGCTGTTAAATGTCCGGGATAAATGTGTGCGCGTAAACTATCAAGAAAAACTGGGAGAAAACGAGACGACGACGTGCCGTCGTCGTCGCGCATTACCCAAGGCGTACACGCGGCACACTACAAGGTGCTTCTCGTTTACGTCACGCGGTCTGCATAACGATCTGACGATCAATTATATTTATTATCCACTGTTTCCGATCTGTCACAACGAAAAATATTAAAATAACGTAAAATATGTAAAAAAAAGTTGGAAAATTAATAATTCGAAATCTCAACACGCTTTGAAATGTTTTTCTGAATCAGAATTCAGATGGGGTTTTTTCTTTTTACAACATTTTGTCAATAGAATAAAATAAATTTAATCGCTTCGAATCCGAACGAATTCCGCCGGAACAAATGCAGCGGTTTGTATTATATCGCAACCATTGCAAAATGCACATCTACGCGAAATCTCATGGCGATATTCCAGGATAAAAACAATTTATCTTTCAAATTTTTCTAATAGTTTTGATACTACCCATTTTCGCGGAAAGCCCGCGGCATTAAAGTGTTAGACGGGGAGCAGCAGGTCGCGCGTAATAAAAATCCACGCCGTTACGGAGAATGGAACGCGCCGGGGGTACAGATATTCAAAAAATTGAAGTAAATCCCAAATAAACGAGCGTTCGTTCCCGAGAAAATCCCGTCGATAAATTCGCCGCCGGTCATCAGGGGGGAAGGGGGGGGGGACGGGGGATCCGGCGCCCCTGCTGTGTTCGCGTATTACACTTCGCACAGGTCACAATCGACCGAAGCGAGAGAGTTGCTGACCCGCCGCGCGCGGGTGTAGCCGTTTCTCGGCAACGGCCGGCGCGCCGTGTGTCTTCGGCCGTCCTTTCGGCCCCGCCGCCGCCGCCGCCTCGCGCGAGTTTCGTGCCAAGTACGTCGCGGCGGCGTTCGGCCGGAGGCTCGTCTAGCTAGACAATTTGTTACTTCCTTATCACTCGACTCTGACTCCCTTCTCCGCGCGGCCGCGCCACACGTGCTGCGCCAAGTGTTTCACGCGAGCGCGCCCTCACGCTCCCGGAGGAGGATGAGGGGGAAGCCTCGGTCGTTCGCTTCTTCGCGAGATGAAAGAGAAAAAAAGAGAGAGCGGAGAAAGAGAAAATGATCGACTAAATGAGGTGAATCTAAGGGCCTCTACGAGCAAAGTGCGCGTGACACGCGGATCCGCAATAATACACTTGGTATTAAATGTAGCAGTAATTCTCATGACATCTATATATTATATGCACGTATACGCGACACCAGCACGGATCCTGCTGCTCCTCCTCGGCTATCAGATACGAACGACGTCAACGCTCGAGCGCGTCCCACGAACGCGCGCTTATCAATAGCGGACGGTGAGAGCGCCGGTGTTTCCTTCCGGTTTACATACACCAAGTGTGTTATCGAAGAAATTCAACAGACAGAGATTGCAACGGAAAGGTTCTCTCTTCTCTCGGCGAGAGCCGAGCTCTTTCTCTCTCTCTCAATTACGCGATTTCGAGAATGTTATCGAATTGTCAAGAAAAAAAAAAAAAAAAAAAAAAAAAACACTTATCCGATAAACAGGAAAAACCAAGCAATTGATTATTTGCGCAACGATTTTAGATTCGCCGTTATATAGATCCGCGCGCGCGCGCGCGATATTTATTCCGCTGGAATACATTTGATATTCCCCGCACGGATAATTTATATGCGCGATATATACGCGAGCATCGTTATATATACATGTATACATGTATATACATCAATATTTATTGACGATCGCATATAACCGCGTCGAACTCTCCGCGTCAATTTGTGCGTCAAGTATACATTTTTATCCACTGCACAAGATTAAACGATCGCTTGTTTTTACGGTTATTAATCTTTTTAAAATAATCAACACCTCGTGGTGTAACCAAGACGGAGAGAGAGAGAGAGAGAGAGAAGGTAAATTTTTGTTGGATTATAAATTATGTTATTTAAATACACAGGATGAATATCGAAACAGAACACAGACAATTGTTGTAACATTGAAAAATATCATAACGAGTGGATGTAATAGATTTTTTCTCTCTCTCTCTCTCAATAGGAAAATTCTGCAATTTCTATTAATAATTCGAGCTTTTTTGTTCCCGAACATATTAGAGTTTTTCTCTTTCAATGACTCGCGTTTTTTTTTTTTTTTTACTCTCAGAGTCTATTTACACAATGTACGCACGTATCAGCTTGTGTTATATTCTGAAAAAAAAGAGCTTCCCGATTCAAAGAGCGATAAATTTAATTCCATTCTACTTTATTTCCCTCCTATCCCAGCTCGTGGTGATTTACACGTAGGAATCGCAGAGCTCGTCGTTTAGAGTAATGTCCATTCAGGCGTGTCGTAAGTTACGTAACCGCGGCTCGCGCGTTCGATCGGCGAATGCACCGCGCGAAAGAGATTACGCGTTTGATAAACGCGGTTGCATTCGCGAGGTCGCTTGACCGCTCTCATGAATGGATATTTATATTGCCGCATTTTCGCTGCCGCGCAAAGCGCCCATCGACCACGTCGCGAGACGCGTGTAATTATAAGCGTAACGGCCACAGTGCGATTATTGATCATCGTCGAACGGTGTGATCGCTGCACTTTTTGTCGTTCCACAAGTGCACGTCACAAAAAAAAAATACTTATCGCGAATATTCACAATGCGGCTTGTCAACTGACTCAAGTATTTAAACATAAAGAGTTTTTTTTAATTTTTTTTTTACATTTTCCTTGTTTTTTTTTTTTTTACGGTAAAATTTTGGTTGTCACGCATTTTCATTTCGCGCACATAAATTATCATAAGATTTATCCGTTGCAAACATAATCCGGAATATTTCGAATATATATATATATATATCCCGTTTGAGCATTTCGGTACACGCCATATAGCGTACAAAGAGTTAATATTAGCAATAGATAACATTGGCAATAATGGATACGCGAGTGTTCCGCCGCTCGTGTGTGTGTGTGCTTTTGTACTGCTTGTGGGATTAATTTCGAAAACCTTTGTCCATTGTACATTCGCGTGTTCTATTTCGAAGATCGACGTGTGTGCGACGTACGTTTTCATTTGAAAAGTCTGTACGTGTGTGTGTGTGTAAATTCCTCCTCGCCGAGAATTGAAGTGCGCCGCCCGGTTGCCAACTTCCAAACGCGGAGAGAGCGGACTTAATTAGCGAAATTGTCAAGAAACGAGATTTCGCGGAGGTCGGCGTAATTAATTAGGGATGCGCGACACGGATCCTCTAATGAGATTTTGTCTGTCGATTGTTCCATCATCTACATGTTCCATTATCAGTAGCGGCACTGATGATAACGGCACATGTCTCTCTCTCTCTCTCTCTCTCTCCGCACGAGCTATTCAGAAAAATTATCAAGTACAAGCACGGCGAACACACACTTGCAAAGTTAATCAGCCGGTTTGCAAAAATACGCTTTTTAACGAGCATCATGCGTGTCAACTCACTGAGATAGTGGATGATTAAAAGTTCGAAAACGTGGAACAGTTGTTTGTAAAAAAAAAGAACAAATTTATATACTTTTAAAATACACAATTTACGGATCGTAGAAAAAAAAAAACGGAATTGAAGCGAATCTGTGAGATTTTTTTAACGCTTGTTGTTGCTCGTTTTCCGTTTGCTTTTAATTGTCTGCTTTCTCTCACACACAGTGTGTTTCAAACGGAGAATTCGCGTGCGAAAAATGCGTTGCATAATGTAGATAATATATTATCGCATTGAAAAAAAAAAGACCTTTCGCGTGTGATATTAATATTTTAATGACTAATGTCATTACTCATTTGCGAGGAAGATAAAAGAGCGAAACTCCGTATACATGTTACACTGTGACTTGACGTGGTATATAATATATTGCACACACGTAGGATGCGTAGGATCGAAATGCGCGGCGAGATAACGAGAAAAGAGACATTTTCCACGTACCAATCGAGCAATGCGAAATTTGATGTAATTTTTTACGAGACACGTAAACGGCGTAGATTGTATCCAACTTATATTCCTCTCTCCGCAAGAATCGATATTACGCGAGAGGTTATTGAACTCGCATCTCCCTCGGGATTGCTGCGGCAGCTTCATTATAGGAGCTACGTGATAATTTCACATTGACTCGAATATCACAGCCGTATAAAATATGTAAATTACAGGGATTATAAAATTTGAATGGCAGAAAGATTCTTACGTACGTCGAATCGATCGAAAGTGGCTATAATAAAAATTATATTATTATTGTAAGAATTACGTTGTAAGTTATATTTCCGTATAAAATGCGCGTCTTCCCGAACTTTTCCCAAAACATTCCTTTTCCGAAAGGAATATTCAGCTGTTCGTGACTCCGATACTCCGTGGCGTGTGCAAATCGATGCGCGTAAAAAAAAAAGAGCACATCCGCCGCGTAAAACGCACATAAAGGCCACATGAAAGTATTATTGCGTAGATAAAAAATGCAATTTAGCACGTAAGTGCGAATCTCGTTATGCTTATCTACGGCGCATGATTGAATAAAACGAAACGCGTTAAATTATGCAAGAGCGCGCCCGGATGGTGACGCACGCGCTTTTGGAATCCCCAAACCAAAAGTCAAATCAAGGGAGAGATTCGTCATTAAATTTGCACATTCGGCCCCAACGATCGTTGGTTGAGTGCGAACTCGCGTAATTCGGAAAAATATGTGATCTGAGTTATATATAGTAAGAAAGAAAACTTGTCGCGCTATACATATCGTTCGTGCGTCGCGAGACGAAAAAATGTCTCGAGAAGAAACTGTCTCGTTCACATCCTCACACATCACTCGCGATGTATATTCCAATATCGACATGATGATTTCACGACTCGCCACCGTGTGGGTGATCAAGGTCGCGTTTCGAACGGAAACGGCACGAGAAACCGGAAACAGACTTCGAAACAGACTTGATGGAGGAACTGAATTTCGCGCGTGGGCGGACGCGAAATTCGACAGACCGAATGAGTGCGGGAGTCACCGCGCGTCTGGATTCAATTAGGGGACACACAAAGGGTGAAAGTTCACGTATTGGACTCGAGGTTTTTTTTTTTTTTTTGAAAAAGAGCGAGACTCGCTCTTGTGCGCTCGCTTTCGAACGAAACGAACAATAAAATATATTTCGACGAATCAAACGGTTTTGAAAAAAAAAAAACAAGAAAAAAATCACACTAAAAACGCTTTTGTTGAATCGAAACTAATTTTGTGCCTCTCCGAACGCGAACAATTGGCGAGGAAACGGCACGTTGGTTTATCGACTGTCATACACTTCAACATATCGAACATAGTCGATACGCCGCGGTGCCGATGGCTACTACTTCATGATGCACGACGTCAATATTGACTGCACAGACATTTTCCGACGAATCCTTTGTCACTTTCTGCGTACGTTACGTAGTTGGCGAAATGTCGAATGTTGCGCGACGAAGTCAATCGATCGGTCCGTATTACTTTCCAGAAACGGATATTGTTTACAGCAAACACTCGTAAGCCGCGAAATCTTACATATCGCAAAACATTAAAGAGCTTTGTCTCGGCTACAAATAAAATCGTGGACGCGATCGGGCGACTCTGATGATGGGAAACAAAAAAAAAAAAACGTCGTCAAAACCGAGATCGACCTAGTTTGCCAATTTGAACGGAAAGTTTCTCGGCACGACATTAATCAAAATCCTGACTTTCCCCCCATTTGACGAATTACTTGATCGATTCTGATCAGCTTGTGCTCTTAGGGAGAGTGATAAGGCAAAATCATGACAATTCGGCGATTTATTATAGTTGCGCAAATTGGAAAGGTGCGCACTAGTTGGGATAAAAATATCGGCCGATATTGAAATTACAATTTATAGCGAGTAATTACATCCGCTTACATCCGTCACGCCGAAGCGAGAGATTACACACGATAATCATTATTACAATAATCAATTTCCTTCGTGAAAAAAAAATTTATTTGTGGCTAATCAAGTCCCCCCGTGATATATTAAATTATCATTACACGTAACACACTCAATATCATTTAATTTTATTTGAACGATTACATAGATATGTTTCGCCTGTTATTTAATTGCAAGTAATTATTAATGCAATTGTTTGTTTCTAATCGTATCTTCATTTCGTTAAAAAAACATTTAAATTTCAAAAGTTTTCAAAAAGTGTCAAACTTTTTATTTTCAATAGTTGCGAGAGGAGACGCGCTGATTTTTCCACGCAAAAAAATTACGAAACAAACTTTGCAACGTACTTCACGCAACTTCCCACCCCTGCCAACAAAAAATAAACATTTACCGGTTTTTTGTTCAAGCTCTTCTGCCGACTCGTATTAACGTCTTCTCATTTCGATATCCTCAATCTGCAGCTGTACGTGACAGAAAAGGGTTAATAAAAGCATCCCTCCTCCCTCCTCCTCCACACGAAGAGAGAGAGAGAGAGAGAGCGTGTGTATCGAGCGTGGCACTTGGACACGTCTCTCTCGAAGATGGCGGAGAACGAATTTCCGCCCAAGCGGCCGCGCAGACCGCAAAATGTCGATTGGCTGCGTCGCAGCGCCCGTAGACTCCCATCAGAATTTCATTACGCGCATAAACCCCACGGTCAATTTCAAGCCATGCCTCTGGTACACCTCAAATGGCAGCACGAACACATTACAGACCGTAGCGTTGCGTTTCGAGGTAACCGAACACCTCTATATGCGTGTGTGTATATATATATATACTATATATATATATATATATATATCGGAACGTCGATATTAATACCGAGATGCGATAGCCAATTTTCGTCTTATCTCCCCAAATTGATAGTAATGTATATCGTAATATCTCATTACCGTAATAATATATAATCACGTCGCGAATTACACGCGCGCCGCGCGACTACATTTTTCGATCGTAATTTAACGTAATACGGCGCGAGATACGATCTCTAAACGCTGTGATGTGTAAAAAAAGCAAAACGCGAAGTCGCGCTAGATTAAATGATGACGTTTTTATTGAGAAGAAAACAATTTCATATCGGAAAATTAAAATCTATTCAGGTGTTAATGGACGCGCACACACCATTCGCGCGCGCACGTGTGTGTGTGCGCGTGTGCGTGCGTGCGATCGTAAAAGTAGACCGGACCAGAGTCGTAAAAATCATCGCGTTCGTTGCGCAACGAAGCAATTAAGCTGATGCACTATTAAACTTTCGTTTTTTTTTTTTTTTTTTTTTTTAAGTATCGAAGTATGATACGCGCGTACGTGATAAACTGGAAATCGCGTTGAGCCAATATTTGTGGAGTCACGTGTGCGATAGGGAAAATTCGCAGCTAAGCGTTTGATAGCCAAAGTGTAACGTGGATTCGTGTCGTCAAAGCATTTCGGTTAACGTTTGGCACATACATATATACGTACGTTGAAATCGCGGTGCTTCATCAGTTGACGTTTTCGCTAAACATTAAACGACACGCGCGAAATGCGGCAACACGCCGCGAAATTACACGCGAATAGATAAACGTACACGCCGCGCAAACGGCGTTTGCGTTTACACGCCGCAACTTGTGAGTAATTTCGAAGATTACACGCGATCGAAGTTCGATTTTTTATTTCGTTCTCTGTAGTTTTTAGAGCGCGGTTAAACAAAAACGGTAATTAAAAAACGCGCGCGGAGACAAATTAACGATCTCGCACGAGTGTAATAATTTCAATCTATTTGCAAACTCTAAAAAACGCTCTATGAAAGTCACGGGAGTAACTTTCCAAGTGTGTTATCTCCGTCATTGAGATAATTTCGGGAGGTAATTTCGTCTCCTTGAAAATAAAACGGCACAATAAGAATAAAAATTAAAAAAAAAAAAACTGCCGTCACTCGGAAATGCAAAATTCCCGAGACGCGGATATAACGAAGACGAATTTATTACACAACTGGTTACACATATCGCCGCGATGCTAATTAGCGTGTAATTAGCAAATTCATTCAAATTAGATCTCGCGCGTTTCCTCCCTCCGCTGCTTCTCCTCCGGTTCCGGGAAACGTTGGATTTAGCGTGGCATCGCGATTGTGAGTTTCGCTCGCGGGTTTCTAATTACTTCCGCCGCGCAAATATTTAGATCGATCGCGTCCGATTAAATCGAGACGCTGCGGCGAGCGAGACAATTATCTCAAGTGACCAATAAATTCGGGGCCGCCACCCCGTGTCTATACTAAGCAGCCTGTGGCCGGCTTAACGTCGCCTATTACGACACGAGCGGAGCTCGTTGGAATAACATTGTTTACGGCGCGAAGTTAGATTAGTTTCGATATTAACGATATAACGCGCGCGCGAGCACAGGCTCCAGCCGCCGCCGCCCGCGGGGGAATTGCGTTTCCGTCGCGACAATTTCTAATCGAATAACACAATTCAATAATGCGAAAACGCGACGCATCGCAAGCAGCGTGACATTGTCGATAAGAAGAGATTATTTTTTCTGAAGATCTATCGAATGCAACGTACGACGACGTGGCTTTTCGATATTCGTTCGAAATCGCACGCTACGTCTGACAGTTTACTAAATAACGTTCATCTGCTGCGATCGGACAGTATACATTTAACACACAATAGGAAACGATCATTTATTCGCGTCGCGCATAACGCGCAAAGCCGGTCTGGTCCAGTCTCTGGGATCGATAACTAAAACATACATACGTCGGGGCTTTGCTTTCGCAATAGCCCCGCGTCGCTCGTGGCGGGACACCCGGAATAGCAGTAGCGAGCGTGACCGAGAGTTGCCGTATGTCACGCGATCAATCCGGTCCGCGCACAACGATTCCCGAACTTGTTGGTGTACAATTTCATTTAGCTGATGTTTTACACCTATTATCGTTTACGGCCCGGTACGACTGTGTCGCGTGTGTACAACGGCCGTCGCTGCTTATAGCCGACGCGAATTACACCTGTAGTTTTTACACCCTTTCTAAATCTGTTTGACGGAAAAATTTGTTTAACTTAATTGTGCGTTTGGTTTTTTTTTGTTGCAAGTTAAAAGAGACACCGACAAAAAAAACCGATATATTGAGACAAAAGTTTAAACAATTTAACAACAATCCTCCCAAGTAAATAGAATTTAGACATAAACGTCAAATAAAACGACAACATTAAGTCTGTAAAAAAATTCTAGAATTTTCTCCTCCGAGTCAAATTTCAACACATTTTTACTAAAAATTCAAATTACAGAAAAGTAAATTAATAAAGCCTGAATCTCACGAACTCGTTCGCACGAGCCTCTAATTAAAAGCCAAATTACCATGCTTTATTTGCACGGGTCGTAACACAGCGGTTATTTAAAATCTTCATAAAGCGGAACAAACCTATTGTCAAAGCGAGAAAGACTGAAAAAATGGGACGTGTATAATGAATGTAATATGTACTAAAACACACGGCGTATATTATTAGTGACGTTAATCAACTTTCAAATTCGCCAGAAGGAATCTGACAAACAGATCAAAGTTTCATGATGAAACTTTGGGGAAGAGAGAGAGAGAAAGAGAGAGGAAGGAAGGAAGCGGAGCTAAAACACGTTAGTAAATCTAAGGACAAACTGTTAGTGTAGATTCCCAGACAGAGCATCGGGAGAGGCCTCTAATTACTCCGAGGATTAAGCGAGGAGAGAGAGAGAGAGAGAGAGAGAGAGAGAGAGAGAGACACACGCCGCGATCGTGTCTCCAAGTCCAAGTAAGAAATTTACAACCTCGGTGTACTCGGCGAATTCCCGCAAATCTCGTAATTAAAGCCACTTGGCAGATTGCTACGCTTCGAGCATTCATAAGTCTCTGCAATTCGCAAGATCAACTTGAAGTAAACAATCTCCTATCGCACTCGGAGATCTAAATTACATCTGGTTTAGGTAACACGCCGCGATGTCGTCTCTCGCGGCACACCGAGCGATTATATTATATTTGCCGAAACAATGAAAACCACACACACACACACACACACAGAATATATTTGTTCTCGTTTTATCCCGCACACAGTCGTTGTATTTTAATTTTAGTTAACAACAGTGAAAATATTTATTTACATGAAATAAAACAGAAATATTTATTTTCGGTATTAAATATTAGTTTCTAGTATTTTTTGTTTTCCACGTCGTTAGCCAATCGTCAATTTTCACCCTCGAAGTTCTTTATTCGCCCTCGAAGTTGCGAGAACGTTTTTATTTTGCTTCACCTCTCGTCAAACTATACGCATTAAATATATACCTACTGCTAAATTTTAAAGTTGAAAACTTTTTTGCGTCGGCGAGTTTTGCGAGAGAGAGAGAGAGAGACGACGGGGACGCGATGCTGCCAGGCGCATTCGGTATGAAAATCGTTTCTCCGTAAGAAGAACGTGAGCGAAATGTCAAAACCACGAGAGGAGCGAGAGCGCGGAGAATCTCACAAGCGAGGAGAATTGAACCGTTCGGTGGTCAGTGTTCGTGGCGCGCAATTGTGGGACTCGAGGGAGGTTCTACGAGCTTCTAATAACTCATTGCTTCCTCCCTCTCCTTCCCTCTCTCTCTCTCTCTTGCATTCTACGCGGTCATTTTCCAGGCCAGCGTAAGGACACCGCGAACTCTCACGGGAGTAAGAAAGTCGTGTAATGCTCTCGTTACACGGTTCCGTCCACAAAGTGTGTCTATATATTTGTTATCCCTTGGTTGAATTTCGCCGCAATATGTTTAACTTATTCGTACTTAATTACCGCGATACTTAAACTGAAAATTCTACAGAAATTAGCGAAATTACACGTTTCGCAAAAACATCTTGTCGGGAACGAAACTAATGATTCTGAAAAACTGTTTAGCGCGATTTTGGGAACGTTCGCGAAACTAAATCGGGAGAAACAGGACTGTGTTAAATATATAATTTTAACGTGTTAATTGATGCACGTAGAAAATTGGTCCAGATGTTTTTTTTTTTCACATATTGAGATTTTTTTAATTTCACCAAGAAGTTAAACAAGTAATTCATATGTATGTTGTAGTATCTTACACGAAAAAAAGATTGGAGTGTTGCTTCAATTGAAGTCGACTGCCACAAAAAAAAACACATAATTCATTCAATTGCGTGTGCAATTAATTTAATCATCTCTTAGAGCAACTATCTGCTGCGCGCAGTTCAATATTGATGTCATCAAAAAACAAGATTTATTTCAATTAAACCGGTGCTGTTGATTCAACATCAGTTTTTTGTGTTCAAGGATTTTAGAATTATTCAACTTGAATCTTCTACGCGAATTAATTTACATGTTAAAAACCATATTTTTTGCACGTTCATGTAGCAAATATGGCTGCAAAGTCCCATTTCTTGATTTAATTTCGTACTTGATGAAATTTTATTTTATGCATTCGGTGTCAATGTATCAAAATAATATTGTTTTTATGAGATTTCTCTCTCTCTCTCTCTCTCTGTTTTTTTTTTTTTTTTCTAAGTTTTTATAACGTCTAGACAAAAAGTTTCAGGGTTTTTCGAGAGCATCAGAACTTCTTTTTTCGCAACGTGATGCTTTTTTTAAACGTACCAAGCGATATAAAGAGATTATCATTTTCCGTCACTACGGAGATTCGTTTTACATACGACAAAAATAAAAAAAGAAACAGTTTATGGTTACATCTTTTGTCGAAACAGTGTGCCGCGCGACGCACTGATCGCCCCCCGTCGCATGTGCCAAATGACGCGACATAAATACGAATATCCGAATCGAATATCGTATTCCGGACACGACTCCCGGCGAAACGATCGGACGAATCTACAGAGAAGGCGCAATTCCGCCTTGGCGTTCTAAATCCGCACGGCGCGCGGGATCCCTAAATTTGTCCAGCGCGCCATTACGGTCTCTCGTCGCATTTGACCGAACGATGGGCGAGAAGAACTCGAGGTGCGATAAATCGATCATATTAGGTCGCGCAGTTGGCGAACAATGAGCGATCGGGTCGTTAATACCGCGATTTGCAGTCGCGCGAAGAGACGACCGACGACGCCGCAGTCGCCCGCGCTTCGATAGAATATCAAGCAGGCCACTCTGTCTGCATACGGCTTAGGCCTGTCACTTTGAGACTCGTCTATACTCGACGCCGCCGCCGCCGCTTCCTTCTCTTTTTCTGATTTTCTCGCCGCATATTTAAACGGCGTTTGCATAAAAGCTATCGAGCACTTCTAGTTTAACTCTTCGGAATATAGTTTGGGAAAAACTTTCACGAAATATTCAAATTAACGGCTTCTCTAAGGGTATCATCTCTTCGAGAGATACGCGCGCGTTATATTGCCGAGAAGTCCCTAAACATTTTACGAGCGTATAATCAACGCGGCTCTTCTCGCGAATAAAATTCGATTGAAAATTAAAAGCATTGTGTTTGCATTGTTTCTCTTGCGCGCAACTAAATTCGTCACCACGGCCGGCTATCAGGCTTATAATGAATTCCTTATTAGGAATGATAATCGCGGCAATTAGACACGTATGCGAGCGGACATTGAGCCAAAGTATCTACGTCGTCATCTACGTCGGTGGTCCCTGCGCGGCCGCGCTTACAAATCTTCGTTAGATTCTTTACCGGGAAGCGCGGTACGCATTACTCATCGGCCAACGACGACGACGACGACGATGCTGTTAAACGACGCGAGAACCACCTACATCGAGCCCCGTGATGAATCGTAAGCCGACGGTATCCTCATGTCCCCGAGAAAAATAAAGAAAAGTCGTCGCGGCGCGCTTGAGTCCGCGCCGCCGCGGCGAACATAAATCGCGCGAATGCGTTAACTCCGTAATCTGCGTAACTTTAAAATGTTGAACAGTTTCCGAACGACGTTTTGCAGCGGAAGAAGCAGCCACCGAGAAAGAAATATTCATTTCTCGCAATCACGCGTCTCCGCAGCGCGAAGAAGCACAATTGAACGAGAGAAACAAGCGAGTTGAAGCCTCTCTAATTCTCTCGGTTCTTCCGATATTAACGTCGACGAATATCAAAATTTATATAATTTAATTATAAAATTTTATAAATTGAAGTAAAAAGAAAAAAAGGTCAAATAGAACCGATTTTCGCGCGCAAATAGAATTTTGTTCCTTCAAAGTTATTTTGATTTTACTATAAGCGGTGGATTTTCATCAGTAAAAGCTGAAACCTGAGAATCACAGGACAGAAATATTATTATAATATTATATTAGAAATATTATTAAATTAAATATTATATAAAATAAAAAAAATGAGAACAGAAGGTTGTCTCAGAAAGATTAATTAATATCAAGATTAGAGATGTGGAGAGAGAAAATGTGTATTCGCAGATACAGGTGTGAAAAATTTTATTGTTTGCTTTTTTCTTTCTTTTTTTTCTCGCAAGAATTACCGACTGAATACACGGCACAATGGTGGCCGCACGCGCTTGTTAAAAAAGTCCAAATTCTAGTGCGTATTATGTGCATACCGTATTTTAACACAATGCTGAAAAGTTGGCGAACAAAAATCTCATTTTCATTAGATGAGATGTTAGTGTCGGACGGACGGAATGAAGAAATAAAGTTCTGCGCGCTTTTTTATACTCGCTCACCTGCTGCCGGCCTGAGGATTATTAGCGGGGAGATAATTGAATTTGCGAAAAGAGGAAAATGCGAAATATCAGATCTCTTTCAAGTGTGTGTGTGTGTGCAAAAAGAGCCGCGCGTCTCACACACATATTCAACTGTTTGATAAACGCGTTAAAAAAATACGCAAGTGTATTAAAATTTTGTTTTAATTTAGCGATTTACGGTGTGTGTTTTGTTTTGTTCACAAAGAATCTCGCGGGAAGAGAGAGAGAGTCATCATTTGGTTGTGTAAACACCGTGCCGTTTAATTAAATGAACTTTTTCGCGTTATTAAAAAACTGTGCGCGCGCGCGCGCGCGCTTCTCCTAGAGGCGGTCTCTGAAATTTCTGTTGCGATATAAACTCTCGCAGTTTTAAATCAAATTTGTATCAAAAGACCCTCGACTGTGAAAAGGACTCGACTTGTTGAAATCCAATTCAATTAAAATCCTTTCACGATTAATATATCTCTCTCTCTCTCTCTCTCTCGGCAGTTACGCATTGGGGGAGCAATAAACGATGAGCATGATTAACGAAATTATGTCACATCGAACTCAAGTTTCGGATAGTCGGTATAGCGTTCAATAATCGATTTAATATTCAACAGGCGAACAAGTTAAATTCCCGATGAGCAGTGCTCTCTGCGAGAGCAGTTTCCCTCACCGAGTAGCTTAATCGCATACTTATTTGCCTATGAAACATCCCAGTTTGCGCTTCCCATTCGCACGTACGCATCGGGGCATACAGGCACGTATTCGCCTTGACGATTGCTCAACGTTCGCTTTTAGCATAAATACGCCGCTGCATCGCCATACGCGCAAAACAATCGGAATTAGACGATTACAATGTAGAAAAAAAAACTCACGCGACGCGATTAAACGAAGCAACGACGAGCGACTAATTAAGGAGGTTAATCCGACTCACAAATCGCATTGAATTGAACGACTCGATGATTAAAATGCAAGTGTTTATAAAACGCACGTTGTTCGAACAGAAATCGTTTCGCGCGATCGATTGTGTTCAATCATTTTCTCGTTACATAAAGTTCGCGTTTTTCGTTCGCTAATTTTTTGTGTCTGTTATTTTTCGCATTCATTTTCTCTTTTATTTGTATTTTTTCACGTTACTCATTATTATTTTTATTATTTTTCTCTTATGTTTCGTTATTTTAATTTTGACTTTTCGTTGTTTGTTTGTTGTGGCTGCGCCTTTCCCGGAGCGCCTAATAAATAAAGCATTATCATAAATGTGTGTGTGTTCTCTTACACTACAGAGTTGTTGAAAAAATTTCAAAAATATATATCGCGCATCGAATTTCTCGTCTGAAGCAACGCTTCATATACGTTTAGTAAATTAAAAGTCGTTAAAATTGTCATCTCGCTTCCTTCCGACTCGACGATTTTATTACTTCGCTTCTCTTCATCGACTCTCGAGGAATCAATTCCGCCGAAGACCGAGAGTGAGAGGCGTATAAAATCTCATAAGTTTCCGGGATATTGTCCAATTTATCAATCGCTTAAAATGGACGCGATAGCACAGCGACCAATATATATTTACATATACTACACACATATATATATATATTGCATGTAATATGCAAAGCTGTTTTCTACGTTTTATGGCTCGAATGAAAACCGCACCGGAGTGATCGGCTATCGCGGGAGAGGTCAAGTCGTCGAAAGAAAACTAAGTACGTCGTTACGTGCGATATAAGTTGCACGTATAGGGTAACATGTGCAAGAGAGGAAAATTCGGGAATACACAAAATTCGCTCAAGAAAGTTGCCTAAAAATATGCGCCTCCCCCGTTCTTTATCGGATTCCGCGCGCTCAATGATAAAAAAAAAAAAAAAACAACCCTCTCGTAAACACTTCGGTTTCGTATTTAAATTATTGTCGGGAATCAAACGACAGTTCATTTTAGCGAAAAGTTAATAATTATTTAACGTTAACGGGAACTCACGTCTTTTTTCTTTTCTTTTTTTTAGCCAATATCTCTCCCTCTTCAGCGCATATTTGTTTGCGATATCAAGTTACCGCAAACGATATTTGATGTACGTATTAAATGTGTCGGAAATATGAAAAACTACCCTCTTTTTGCAACAATCAAATAGCAAATTATAATATCAATTTTTAATTAAATTTTGATACGTGTAATTACGTACACTGCATGAAAAAAATCAACAAAAATTAAACTACGTCAAAGAAAATCCCTCGCTGCAAGGACAATAGCACGGCGACATTTAAAAGGAATATCGTCTTTTCTCGTATCGAATAAATTGCTGGATTCACATCTGCAGTGAAATTTCTGATAGATAGCTCTGGAATAGAGAACACAGACGATAACGTTGCACATAGTCGAAGTAAAGAGAGAGGACGTTGCCACGAACGTAACAAAAGGACTAAGTTGTAACGAGTCGGAGCAGATTGTCAATAAAGGATCTCTTTCTCCGAAGCCTTTTTGAACACGTTAATGAGGATTAAATCCATTACCTGACAGTGCGGCCAGGTATCAATTAACGGAGGAAAATCCCCGCGGGCCGCAGTTTTACATCGCCGTCTGCCAACTGGAACGCTCTCTCGCTGTTTCAGCGGATGATCATAATTAAAGGGGAATTTTAAACGCGCTAGGTGTCAGAAAGCTGGTTTTTCCGTTAATGATGAAAAAACACGCAGTTCCAACCGTGTTCTCATATAGTTGTTTGTTGGTGCAAATATTGTTCGCGGATGTGTGTCACAATCACAATTGCGCAACACGCAAAAAAAAAACAACAGAGAATAAAATACGTAAAGAAAATTAAGTACGTAGAAAAATTTTGTTTCTAAAGCTGTCCTCAATTTTAAATAATAACGTTTTCATTTTTTTTTTTTTTTTTTTTCGAAAATTGTGAGAGATTCAAGAGGTTTCCCTCTTCGCGAAAAAAAAAAGAATATTCTTAGTGTCTCCACCGAGACAGAGCCCACGTCTATCGGAGACATTTCACTCTCCACACATTTTCTCAACCTATTATTACTAAGCTATATATGGAAAATATATGGAAATGTCCTTTCGGCTTGAATGTCAGATGTCATCGCATCTTTGAAAGCCGATAGAGCGCACGTGCGCACAAAGACAAACCGTGTACACGCACACGCACACACACACACACACATGCGGATTTTGAATTATTCTACGTATCCGCAACGTTTTTTTTTCTTTTCGCATCCGAATCGAGGGATACTCCCCCACGGCGGTAAATTCCGGCAGCGTCTTTGTAAATATTGCAAGACGCGTTTGAGACGCTCGGAATGCGTTACTCATCTATTATGCGTATGCAAAATACAGCGGAAACCTTGAGACGGCAGATATCGCGTCGCGTGCGCGCGCACAGACTTTGAGACGTCACGATAAAAAGTGATAAAAAAAAAAAAAAACGGACGCTCTTACACACACTCTTGCCGGCCACACGAGCAGGCAAAAGAGAGAAACGAGTTCTCCCGTAAGTAAGAAACATCGATCGGCACAATTGTTTATGTAACACGTTATCCAAGTGCAGTTCCTCGTATATTCGCGTGACGCAATCTGTTTACAAGTTAATTTCTGCTTTGCTGTGACACAAATCCCAATATGTTTCAGCACTAATGATAAAGCTGGGAACGGCTATTCCCTGCGATGTAAAGTCTACAAAAAAAACAGAGAGACCGTATCGACTAGTATCAGCAAAAAAAAAAAAAAAAATTGAAGTATTATGTAATTCCGCTTAGAACATTAGAACTAAGATTCGCTGACATCGTCAGGATCTTTGTGGTGTTTTTTTTTTTTTTAAATAACACCACCGGCAGTTTAAATATCAGACACAAATCTCTATGCAAATGTAGTTCTCGAAAAAATAATCCTTTCGATGATTTTACTGACGTCGCGATTTTTTATGTTAATTTATTTTTGGTGGCGTTTACATTACGCTCGATGTTTAAAAATTGTTTTAATCAATTGTTGCTGGTAACTGTCGTGTTATTTAAAAAAAAAAAAAAAAAAAAAAAGAAAAATATCTTAACACTCTAATTTGGCATCAGAGAATCCTAAGTAAACTTATATATTTTTCAAATTTTCAAACATGTCGAAGTACTACGCCAAAAGGGTAGGTAATTCGATTAAAGGCTACTAAAAAGATGAGCTATTCAAAAATTACGTTCTTGCAAAAATATCGAAACAGTTAAGTAAATCTATGAAAGAGTAGCTTCAATAGTATATAGATTTTTCCGTTACATTTTGCGCTGAATTCGCAAAAAAGATTAATCGGATAAATCTCTTTCGCCGCACAAAGACTTCCATCCTGGGCTCTTTCAATTTATCCACGTTCGTGTATCACGGCGCTTCTTTTCGCGAACTGCCATCGATCATGGCCGCGCGCGATTATTACGTCGTCACATTTTTCGAGCGCGCGGTGCAGCAGCAGCAGCTCGACACGAAAGATCTTCCTCGTCCTTTGTCCTAAAAAGAGGGGGTGCAAGGGGTATTTTTCCAAGCGAAAACTATTTTTAGATCGCCTCGTGGAGAAAGCTCTCCATTTGGCTCGGTGAGTACTGACACAGGGAACTAAAGAAAGTGATAAGTACCGGAATATTCGCGCGCGCGCTGTCCCGTGTAAAAATCTCGCTGATGCAATCCGATAGAAGCAGTCCATTATGGCGAAACGAGCCGCGGATTTGGGATAACCAACGGATCTAAGGGAGAGAGAGAGCTCTGACGCTCTTTGAACGATAACGCGCTTAACCCCCGCGCGACCCAAATGCAGATAATGAGGGATGATAAAATTTGTTCCCGCAACGCGAATTATTCAATCGGAACGCGAACTCTGTCTGAATTGAACACGATCGTGTTTGTCCTTTGCAAATTATTCTCGATAGTAGTTTGTAGGTAAAACGCCTGGTTTCAGCAATGTTTCATCTTTGAAAAGATAGACCGCGCAAACTTTTTTAATTGTTGTGTAAATTAAACAAATTAATACGCAAATTAATTTGCGCTCAAAACAAAATACGTCGCATCGTACGCGTTTCAAGCAATCGGATTTCTCTTATTCAATTATTGCGAAACTAAAAAATAAAGAGATAAATCTTATGGGGATCAGGAAGATCCGATCACGTCTTCGTCTGGTTGAATACGTTTTCAATTGCGCGATTCCCGACACAATTGTATCTGTGAATAAGTCAACGCGGGCATATACGCGACAAGAATTTTTACCTTATACGTTTATCTCCACTTTTTTCTTCGGGTTTTTCGGGCGTCTCTCCTTCGAAGATATTTCGTTATCCTCTTCTCTCGTTTTTTTTTTTTTAAGGAGAAAACTCGTGATTGTCGATTATTCTCGCGCAAACAAAAGCAGCGCGGGATCGGTTTGATCTGCGAAAACTCGTTTCTTCTTACGAAACCGAAGGCCGTGGCTTATGCACGACAATCTGAAACACAAATCAATGACGACAAATAAGATTAGATTACAAAGAAAACGCTTATCTCTATAAGCATAATTTTTTATCTGTAATACGTAGTAAAGCTGATAAAAAAACAAAGTATCTTGATTACAATATAAGTTTTTATAAACACATCCCACACATCGTATCAAGCGGATTTGATTTATTTATCGCATGCAGATACAAAGACACAAAAAATGCGCACATTGTGCAGCGTCTAATGTGAGAAATTATTATATTGTTTTCAATTAAAAAAATGTATGTAAAATAAAAATTTCTTGAAACAACATTTTTTATTTTTCAGTTTTCTTTAATATACGCGGAAAAGGCTAAAAATAGCAAGAAACTGTATAGAGTCAGCAAGAAAAATTTGAATCTTTTGTTTGGCCAACAAATTATTTTGTTGATGAAACAAAAAAATTCAGGAGACTCGGCAAATTTTTCTTGCCGGCCGTATATGTAACGGCAAAACTTATTTTCCCGGGGATGTATCGTTTGTTTGTTCAACTCGCAATCAATTTGAGACGAGAAAACGGGAGGAATTGAGCACGTTAGATTAATGCGCGCGGATTTGTCGAGACGGCGCACATCTTTATGTCCCTCGCATGCGTCAAGTGCGCGACGAAACAAGTTAATTAAGAGGACCACCCGCAATAGCGGATCTCTGGTTCGTTCCCCGAGACAAGATTGGAAACGTGCCAAGGCGGCACTCGAGACTCGATTTTCCGCCGTCGTATCTCGCTCCTCCGAGTGACGCATTGACGCCCCCTTCGATAGAAGCGGTCTTTCTCTCGTTACGAGAAAATACAAATTGCAACTTTATTTCGATTGACTTTACTGACAAACAGAGATAGATAGAAAAAAAGAGAGAGAGGGAGAGACCATTTCTCCGAGAATTTATTAGATCACTCATATATATATATATATATATATATATATATATATATATATATATATATATACATATATATATATATATATA
>QVNV01018245.1:0-10944 GCA_014825455.1 Pseudomyrmex pallidus | reverse complement strand
TTTTTTTTTTTTTTTTTGGAGAAGATTTCACGGTCAAGGTCGAGAAAAACGACAAAATGTGAGTTGCGTGTCCATTACTGAGATCTTCCTTGGACATTTATTGTGATCCTTAAAAATTCCGGAAAAGCTGTAAAACCACAAAATGTGACGCACACCGAGATATTCTCGATGCCGCTTGGGGAAAATAAAAATGAGTTTATGATGGCGTGAGCGGTTCAAACTGAAAAGAGAAAGAGAGCAGACCCCTTTTTCGATGCAACGCATGCATCGGACAGGTATGCGCAAAATCTCTGCCTGGATTTATTCCGCTGCTTACCTCGCACCACTATTAAAAAAATGCGCATCCCTTTTAGGATGTGTGTCGGTCAGTAGTGTCTCCTTTGTCGCAACACTAAAAACGAAAAGTGATCCCGGCGACCCGCCACTGTCGTCAGCGATAATCGAATTAGAGCCGAATTTTACCTCCGGAGTGACGTCCCTCCGGAGAACCCACCCTTGAAACCTTCCACCTCTATAGAATATAAACGTTTCGAGCGTAACAAACACTGGAATATTTGCAGAAAAAACTTTGCAGAAAAAATTGATGACACTTCTTCTGCCTTGATAAAAACAAATATAATCTTCTATTTTATTTTGAAGGAACTAATTAAGTTTTAATTGTCTTTTTTTCAAAGTAAGTGTAAGAAATTTATTGTCGACAACAACAATTCTATTTGAAAGATGCTCGATTGTGTTTGCATTAACGACAAAAATGTGATTCGCGCGAAGTGTACTGGCGCAACGTGTCGATAAACACGTTTGATTATTGCGTATCGAGTATCAGGCATCTGCGTGTGAATGAGCGTGTTCGGAAAGACCTTCGGCCATACGCTCTATCGTATTCATAGGTCATCGTCGATCGTCGGTCGTGACTCATGGATCGTCCCTGGCAGCAACATTCAGGAGAATTCTCCCGGCATTGTGCCATCCGCTCAAGACCAGTCTTTCTCGTGTCCCATCCGCGCGTGTAACCTTTGCTTTTTCCTCGCGGTTCTCACACCGCGACTATTTGCCGCCGTACGTACGCATAACTTGGAAGGTTCCTCCTTGGCGCGCTACACGCGCATATTAAATTGCAGGCCGGTTTACAGCGGCCGGCGACGCGAATAATCAGCAAGTTATGTTATTATGTGCGTAATGTATATCATTATCCTCTAACGCGTAAATCTATCGACGATGAGATGTCGTCCGACACGTGTCGCATATTTAATGCGAGCTGCACTCGCAAAAAAACAACGAGCAAAAAACTCGGTTATTTGCTGCTATTTGTTAACATATTAAGATGTTCTTTTTACTCGTCAAATTTAATAAGTGGTCTGTAAGGTTTTTTTTTCGATCGAGTTGTCGCGATGGTTTTAAACAAACAGTGTATCTACAAATCTGTCGGATCCGGACACAAGTACCAACAATGAGGTACGCGGAAGGCGTGTCTCGAAGCGTAGGTTGGCTCGTGATTGTAGTGTCACGTGGCGCTCGCAAGGTGTCAATTTTCTCATGTAAATTACATCCGATCGTACGTGATGCGTATTTGGTTTCTCCGTAACTCATGGGGAAATGTTAAAGGCGTTGCGATGCGCGCGAAAACAAAGTAAATTGTTTTCGTAGAGGTAACATACATTTCTCTCTCTCTTTCTCTCTCTTGTGCACAGAAAAACATGGCGCGGGACACAGTTTCGGGCCGTTTGTTTTACGATCCCGGGGCCGCATCCAGTCCGTGCACATATGCATGTGTGTGTAACCAAAGTGTGCTCGCGCGCGCACTTGTGTGTAACAAAGTTCTAACAAACGGTTCGCGTGATGCATATTTTTCGCGAACTCGGCACCTTCCGTGAGGCCGCTGGTTGCGGCCCTCTTCTGCGAAACGTATCCGCTCTCCCATCTCCAGGTAACTCGTAAAGCGACCTTATTTTTTTACGACTTCTCCGTCAGGAGTGATTAGCGGAAGGAAGCGAAGTGAAAATCGAAGAGACTTTCTTCTCCCCGTCTTCGCGAAGCGCACGTCACGATTCAGCCTTCGCTTTACCGGCACCTGACGAACTTCCGAAGCACTTCGACTTCGACCTCGTTCAGTCGCGAAGCCGCGGCTATGCAAAATAGAAGAACGTCAGACTCCCGTTCGAAGGACGTTCTTCTTCCTACCTTGCTTTTGAACTTGTTAATTGAAGACGTTATTGTAACGCGCTCTCCGTTCTCCTCGCCTTCGTTCGAAACTTTACAGTTCAGGCAGGAAGAAGTCAGGATAAGATCCAAGTGGAAATCTTCAGAAGTAAAGTGTGTAATTACACATTAAATAGGTATATATTCATTTGATAAATACATTTACTTTCTAAAGAGATTGTTATCTTCGCTTTTAACTCGATCAGTCACACTATCTTGTGTGTGTGCGTTACTTGGTTTTTTTTACGAATAAAAATTCGAGTATGTGAAACTGCTGAAGTAAATAAGTGTCGAGAGTCGGGACAGGAACGATCATCAAACGGCATCCCGATCGCCCGTAAACTCGATCCAAGTGAACGAGAAAACGACGCGCTCACGACGTAAATGTTGGATTCCATCGTCGGCAATAAACATACAATTAAGCATTGTTGATGTCGATACGAACATCGGGGACGTTTAACGACGCGATAAAATCAGATGACAAGTGTCACGACCGAGAGATTATACAGCGTGCGAGGCCGGTGCACAATAGAGGCAAATTCTCGGCCATCAGAGAACGCGTCTCCCGGCTATAACTTAAATCGTTTGACGATTTCTCTCAGAGGTGCTTCATTAAAGTAGAATAAAAAAGCGAGGGCGAGAGGAGAGAGGGAGAGAGCTTTTAGTAATAAAACTCAAACACATTGTTAATCGGAGATTATGCAAGCTTACTTACGAGAAATGATCTCGTCGCATTCAAATGACGAAATTGCGCATTATTTTCAAATAATGTTTTACATTCAAGTGACACAAGAAAATAAGATAAAAAAGAAATTATATAGCGTTGAATATGAAGTGTGCATATTGTACTGTACATCTGGATAAGAGCGTGTAGCGGTAAATAGATCTCTTGCCGCACACGATGGAAGCGCCCGGCCGACGGAAAAATGAGATTACGCTTGAAATTTAGGATTCACCCTCGAACACGTTTTACCACGTATTATCCGAATCCACTTTGAATTCCCCCCGGCAAGGACATTCGATCCCCCCCTCTCTTCCTCTCTTTCCCTCGGACCCCGGTGTGACGGCCGCCCCTTGTCCGCAATGTGCTTTGCGATTTAAATTTTGTCACGGCACAAATTGCCTGACAAATCGGATTTTCGCCATCGCGACAAGCCGGCGGCGATCAAAGCTCGATTTTGCTCGCTTTTTCCGCCACCGCCGCCGCTTCGTTCGAAAAAGCAAAGCACAATTCGCGAGAATTCTATCGACGGATCGTCCGCGAAATGCGTCGAATATTTCTCACGAGGTAATTTAGTCTTAATTATTTTATCTGAATTAATTTTTATATCTAAAATATATCAATATTTAAAAAAATATTTCATATAAAACTTTTGAGTTTTTGAACTATTGATTTTTTTTACTCCTCAAAACTCGCGAAATTCAAAGTTACGTTCGTTGATCTTAATGTGTATAATTAGCGAGAATCGATGTGTGCACATGAATGTGTACGTGTGCGCTCGTGGCCCGATATCTTTGTAACATGATTTATTCACGAAATGATGAATAACGAGGGGTTCGTTCGCGACTCAATGGAGACCGCGAAAACGAAGACCACCGAGTGGCACTCGCCGACTATCTCGAGATGATGCTCGCTTTAATTAAGTGGCATTTTTCTTTCCCGGCGAAAGAGGCAGCTCACAAAAAACTTCCCGGTCTCTCCCTTTCTCGTCTGTCGTGAATGAAAAAGCTTTCGAGCTTTGTGCTACGTGTGCGATACCGTTCTTGACAATCGTCATTGTCCGCGAATAACGTTCTATAATAACATTCTATGACATGCAACAAGTATTGATATTTATCTGCACTTTTTTTTTTTTTTTTACCGAGTCGTTGAGAAAACATACACTCGAGGAATCGATTTACATCCGAAATGTAATTTATATCGATAGCAACGAGAGAACGCAAGGGAAACGCGCGCGTTCTAATTTGCGGAATCTTCGCGAATCGCGAAAAAGAGCGTATTTTAAGATCGCGTGTAAAAAGAAAAAAAACAATGCACCACGACGATCGCGCCGGGTCGCGGCGCATTATACTCTCTTCCTCCGTAACAATCTCGTAATGGAAAAAAGGCTTAACGGCGCGTAAGTGTTTCGCCGAGCACGACGACGGGATGGGAAGCGCGGGAAAGGGAAGGGGAGGGGAAACGGATGCAATTTCACGTGGAAGATAGAGGCGACGGCCGCGGGCGAAACACGCGTTTCCAGCCCGGCTGGCACACACACGTGGCCCTCCCGCCGCTACTGTATCAATTCTGTCAATTGTCAATTCGTCCCAGCCCGAAGGTAGCGCGAGGACGGGAGGGAAGGGAGAGGGGGATGAATAAAGCGCCGTTTGAAGTGCGGGATCCGCGTAATCCTATTTGCAGCGTGGTGGCTGTTGGTGGAGAAAGAGACGAGGATGCGGCGAGAGAAGAGAGGACAGACGCGCGCGTATATACCACTTGCGCGTCTTCCACACCCTCCCGAGCGCTGTGTGTTGTCCTCCCCTTTAGCTCTTTCCACCATCTCCCCTCCCTCGTTCGCTCCTTTTCACGAATTAGATAGCCAAATTTGCTCCTATCTCGAGATCGAATCTCATCACTAAAGGCTTCCCTCGTATATACCTTGCTCGTGTTCCCGCGGTCTTTTCTTTCTTTCTCTGTTTTTCTCATCTTCTTGTTCTTCTTCTTTTTCCTCCTCGTTCTCTTTCTCAGCCATCTCCTCGCATTCGTTCTTCCATTCGCCTCCGTGAAATCTTTCTATGCACGCACCGACGGCGAAGCAATTGCAACAGAGTGCTCCTTCGCTCGTCCCGAACCTGTTCGGGACCCCCGCGGCAGGGCACCGCTCATCTGCTTAGCGAATTCCTCCTCCCTCTTTCTTCCCGCGCTACGTTCTTAAACCTCGTCATACGCGCCTCTTCTCGCGCTGTTTCACTCCTGTGTGTCTTTCCGCTGTTCGATCGTCGTGAAATTCCGAGAACACGCGCGCGACACGTCGGCCGCCGATACTTTCGATCCACATTTACTTCGGCAATAGAATTTTGCGAAGTTGCGCGTGACTCATTTTAATAAAACAAAAGCAGATTAAAATAACACGCTCTCGTGATGGTTACCGTTACAATCTCACAGAAATGTCGATTTGTACGCGCGCAACGAATACAATCTGCGGTTGGATATACATACACCAGAAGAGCGAATTGATAGCGTGTACACCATCAACGAGCTGAAATTAATCGGTGCCCTTCTTCGCCCGGTTCTTCTTTCAATGAACCCACGCTCTTCGACTTGCGCCCGCCGAAGCCTCCTCTCTGTCCTTCTCGTCGACCCGCTCGGTCGTCCCGTTCGGTCGTTCTCTCTGTCCCCTTTTTCCCCTCCCCTCTTTTCTGGTACTCTCGCTTTCTGGCCGCCGGATGGCTATTAATCCCGCGTCGTAGTTGGGGTCCGGGATTATTGAAATTATTATACGGCAGCGAACCGAAATCGGAAGGCCTGCGTTTCGAGATTCCAGCGCGAACGCGCGCGCGCGCACACACACACGCGCGCGCGTCGTTTTCAACGCTCCCGGTATTGTGTTAACCCCGCGTGTGCGTGTTTTGCGTGCGTCGCCGTCTCTCTCGTTCTTTCTAGGACCGACACCGATATCACCCAGGAAGCGGGAGAGAACGAGAGCATGAGAACGAGAAGGGCCGCGAAATAATGAGTCACCCGACTATCCGCTCGCTCGGTCCACCATGCGAGCCCGAAATATCTTGTTCCGGCACCCATCGCGTGCGTCTCGTGCGTCGGCCATTTCCACCCAAAGAGAAAACAATAGCTATCACAGTCGAGGGGGGAGAGAGAGAGACGCGATCGCGACTATATGGGAAATATGATAAATTCGCGTTTAAAAAAATTAAAACTATCCCGGAAAAAGCGCATTAAAGAACGGATGCGGAGACCTGCGCAATCCTTGATGAAAAACGTGCAATCTCACCACGGCGTTGTCACGTTGATCGGGGAGGTGCGACCCAAAAAGGGGGCGTGTATAGGATTTACCTACCTACCTACCTCCATACTCACCCCTTTCACGTTTTATAGGGGATCATGCTGTGTGTCGTTGAATACATACGGGAAACCGTTATCGACCCCCTTAGCATGGCTGTTCGAGGAGGTTGCCTCCCGAGTCTTACGAGACTCGCCCTCAGTCATGACTTCGCGTGTTTCACGCACACTCGTTGCACTCTCTTCTTCTTCGTGTGGCGGCCGGTTATTATTATTACGCTTAAACGCGCCGTTTGTACGATGTCGCGTTAACTCGCTCGGTACTTTGTACTCCGAGAATTGAACGCGAATAGAGGAAAAATTGTGTGCAAAAACCAAAACGATGCGAGTAATTATTATAGTTATTTGATAATTACACAGTTTTATAAAAGACTGATTGCATCTCCATTTAATCCCGCGTGCTCACGTGTTTGTACGCCTACAATTGATATATAATCGCGTGCACATCAGTGACTTTTATAAAGATCATCGCGCCAAGTGATCTCAATATAATCTTGGCACGACGACGACGTCGCGCGAGCGCGCCGGGAGAATAAATTAATAACCACCGTGAGCTTAATTGACGTCAGGTTCACGCGTTCGTTCAAATTAATGGGAGCTCCGTGCATATCCCGAAAATCAACAGAGATAATAACTCGTCCCATCGATCCTCTCTCTTCCGAAGCGCGAAATTAAAATGTAAATTGAGAAATGCGCGCGCGCGCGAGGCGGAGGCGCGCGTAATTGATTTACGAGGCGCGATCGCGATCGCGCCGCGTCTCGAGCCGCGCGCGCGCGCGGAGCGTACGTGAGATCGGACGTCTCCGTACGCCGATATCCGTAAAATGTTCGACAGGTGTTCCCATGACGGGGAGGAAGTGATTTTACACGGCAGTTAACGTAGTAAAGTGCTAATGTGCGAATTAATATAGCGGTCAAAAACTCCGCAACGATGTCGGTCGCGCATCACGAATCCCTGGCGGATATGGCGGCCGCCGCTCGCGTGTAAGTGCCCGCAAACTCGGATGAGCTTGTATATACGCGCGCATGTATACGCAGCGGAATCGTGCGAGTGAGACGACTCGTCTCAATGCACAGCCGCATTACGAGGTTTAAATGTCTTCTCGACATCCTACTTTCCGATGACGTTCACCTGGATCGACGTAAACCGTGAAACCGGTAAGGATATTCTTTACGTAAATACATGTATGAAGTATCTGATTTTCTCCGTCTCTTTATTACTTCAATAAATAGCCGCAATCGCGATGAAAACAATTTACTAAATTAGCGACACAAAATTATACGATACGATTGTACAGGGTGTCTTAAAAATTTTTGACACAGCCGAAGTGATAGAGATAAGTTGAGTCGGTCTGAAAAGTCATTTTCCATTTTGAAAAATTCCCAATATTTATTGAGTTTACTAATTAATTAACAGCGAGTGCGTGGGAAGTAGATTCGTGTACGATTTTTAGTTGTAAAGAAAAATATTTAGCTACCACATGCAATCTTCTAGCAACGAGAAACGGAGCAGACAAGCGTGCGACATCAGCTTTCTTCAATCAGCTGATTTTTACGGCGGGCGGTGCAACTGCGCTCATTGGCTCATATTAATTAATTAATAACTTGACGAATATTGCAAATTTTGCAAAATGACAAATGACTTTTCTGTTATGTCAGATTGACCCAATATATCTTCACACTTCGGCCGTGTCAAAATTTCTCAGACACTCTGTCAACATATACATTTTAGCACATATTCGTCATTATTACGCGCTGCACTGTGCGAATTTTTATTTTTTTTATTTTTTTTTCGCAAACTTTACAAAATCGAAAGTGTTGCGCTACTGTGTACACACTGTAGCTAGAACAAAAGCTTGCCGAAATATCGTTTCTGGCGCAACTCGTACGCGCCGGGGATATACCTTTCTCCCGACTAATTGCCGTGACGGCGGTCGACGGGCTTCTTTTTTCCCTAATTAATTCGTATTGCATATTTCGTGCCAGCCTCGTAAACGCGACCGGACTCGGGGGATATCGCGATATTATTCGAGCTTCCTGCGACAAACCGCAGTCGAAATGGAGAGAGAGACGATCGGGGAGAGAGTCAAACGGGGCCCTCTTGCGTGTCGTCCCGGGCCCCGAGGACCATCCGGCCACGAATTCACATAATTGGCGACGCGCTGCGTGTGCCTTGCGATCCGTTTAATTGCCGCCGAGGCGCGCAATCTCTCCCTCCTGGAAATTATCTTTCCAGGTATCGGAGGCCCCGAATCGCGCTTGTGTCATTGCGAACACCATCAAGAATCGGAGGGTCCTGAGTATCCTGTCGATAGTGATCGTCGTCCCTTTCCGTCAGCGATACATTTACAAGCACATTGATAATCTCACGGAAACGTAAATGCGCCTTGTTATTTCCTCCCGTTATGTATGTCGGAAATCTCTCTTGTTTAATCAAGGCCGAAAGATTCCGTGACTTCGCGTGATCCACGTTTGTCGAGCGACACACATATATCTGTGCAATTTAAAGAGAGAAGAAAGGCGAGAAACGGGAGAAGTGCTTATCTGCCTCGGTACCTACAAATTCGTGAGGTAATAACTTTTGCTTATGCGGACGTTTATGTGTATAAACGCCGGCACACACAATGCCCCGGTGTGTTTTTCTCGTCCCATCGGTATGTTTCCTTCTAAGCTCCGCGGCGCAGTTTAACTCCGTTTTGCGATCTCGTGTTCGTGCATAAGCTCATTATTTTCTCGTTTATTACGATAGCTGGAAGAGAGAGAAAAAGAGAGATTCTTCTTTTTCTCGCCCGATATTATACGAACGGAAGAGCTCCCGTGATTGTCACTTTCTCACAGGATATATCGGCGTGATCTTGATAAAGACGACGAGCCTTTTGTTAATATTTAGCTGCGTAGACACGCGGAGGGGGAGGAGACTTCATTTCAATTTGTCGGTCTCGGCACTTAGATTCCATCATGACGTCGTATATTTCTCATTAGACGTTTATTATCCCGACGACACACACACACGTACACGAGGCGGTAGAGCGCGCGGTGGCACTCTACTTCCTACCGCGTAGTTTCCGTTACGGTAACGCAATACCGCGCGGGTATATACTCTGCATACGCGTCTACCACGCGCCGTCAAATATATTGTTACTGGCATCGTTACTCATACGCGCCAGTTCACCCTCTGGGCGGATTAACAAATGAAGTCCGCGCGCGATACGAGCGAACTAAACCCGAATCTCCACGTCGTAAATATATATACGCAACGGTTTTCTTTTCGACGTTTCTTCTTCCGTTCTCCTTCCTGGCAATTTGTGAAAATTGAAATCACTTGTCGATGAAACGGGAAAACCCCCCCCCCCGCGGGTGTGATCCTTGCGACCGGAACGCGGTAACTGGAGTTATGCACATTTCCATACCGTCGTGATGTATCAAGACGGCGGCGCAACGTGACGCAGCGAACCACGAACGGTGGGTGTAGACTCGCGTATTGTTGTTCCACGATCGAGTCCCGCGGTCTTATCGCGTCGTTGACATGTCTGGCTCTTTCTTTCTCTCCCGGAAACGGCGGGGAAAAAGTCGACGGAATATACGAACGCGTTCTCGCGTACTCTCTCGAGATAGCAACGTCGCGCGCGACTTCCAAGGGCCGCGCGATAAGCGAGAGAGAGTGTGTGTGTGTGTTCGGTAACCCGCGAAAGCACGCGACCGTAATATCACAGCCGTCCGACTGCAAAATTTCTTTCTCTCTTTTTCCGTCTCTCTCTCTCTCTCTCTCTTCTTTTTTCGCGCCGACGTACACACGTGCATATTACACACGTTACCGCAGGAACGGTAATTAACTGTCTGCATCGCGATGTGCCGTGTCGTCACATCGCTCTCGGTACGCACCGATCGGGCTCGAAATCGCGCGGCGAGAATTCGCGGACGTTATCTCTCGTTCTAGCGCCTATATTCTTTTTTTTTTTTTTACCGCTTGAGATGCCTTTAATCTTTTCTCCTCTCGCCGGAGGAACTTGCACACGATGCGCGGCGTTGTCGAGACTTCGAATACTGAAGCCAATTCAAGGGCGTCGACAATTATATGTTAACAATGATCTGTTATTTTGTTACACTTTTCGTAAACCTACGTACTTTTTTTGTGATATCGGCGGAAAGAAAAGAGCAATTAGCGCTGACGACATACCCGACTGTTCGAATTTCTACCGTGTACGAATAAAGTTCAAGTGTATTCGGGGAACACTTTTTTCTTCCTCTCTTTTTTCACACACAGTCGTATACATTGTCAAGAAGATAGCAGACAAAATGTATTATCGAAAAAAAACTTTTGCGATAACGAGCAATTAAAGCAGAATATTCGAATATTCTTAATTAGAACATATGTACATATATATATCGTATATCTCTGCTTTCGTATTAACGTAATAAAAGCTTCGGATCATGTTCGCGCGCGCACCGACTCTCAAGAAGAAGAAGAAGAAGAAGTCAATTACGCGCCCGTAAAAAAATTATAATCCTTATTACATCGGCATGCGAGACGCAGAACCGTAAAATTATTTCCCGCCGTGTCGTTGATGCACATCAGGGATCACGGAAAGCGTTGATCACGGAAAAATTGCCCGACGTGGTTTCTCCATCTTCTTTTACATTGATTTTCTGGAACGGCAACAATGTGAAACCGGTCTCTCTCTCTCTCT
>QVNV01018244.1:0-17840 GCA_014825455.1 Pseudomyrmex pallidus | reverse complement strand
AAGCTAATTCGTACACGTTACTAACACAATAGTAGCAACTTACAATAAAAAGAACAATATTTTCCAAGATTTAGTAAGCAAGATAATAGGAGTTTGACAACTAACCCCGTGTAACAACTAGCCCCGGTCTCCCCTACTTCTCTCTGTGATTTCTGTTTCGCGCGACTTTTGATTTCCGTTCGCTATCAGGTGATCAACCCTCTGTCGCTCTCCACTTCGAAGCCACGTACCGACATATCGATGGTTTTTTTTTTATTTCATTTTTGGCCGCAATGACGCACGCGTTTTGTTCTGTCACCTCTTTCGTAAAAAATAAATAAATAAAAAATAAAATCTTTGTATCCAGAGATTGATATTTTTTTACCGGTTTCACGTTATACTCACGAAAAAATTCGGATTAACAAAAAATCGATCAATTCCTCCCCTTCGTGCTATTTTGTTCCACAAATTAATTCGTGTGTGTGTGTGTGTGTGATTGTTTCAACCGTGCAATTTTGTTCGATTCACAATATCATTGTTTATCTTGATTGCTATCAGAAATACCAGTGACAAGAAGTCGCAAAGTTACCCTCGCGAGATTATTTTGTCGATAAATTCGTGGCGGAACATAGCGCGCGTATCGCGCACGACGACGACGGCGACGTCGGGATCACAGGCGAAACTCGGAGATAACGAAAACGTCTGTAATAATCGTCGTATAGCGGTAAAACCCCGGGATACATCCCCCGCGCCTCTTCCTTTCGCGCTGCCTGCGCGATTCGCTCGAGGTAGCTGGCAGACGGCCACGCTAGTATAGCGGCAAAGTTCTCGCGGCTGAGCAGGGTTGGGTTTGCCTCGAACTTCCTCCCCCGCGCGCGCGCGTTCAAGAGAATCGAGTGCGACGTTGGCGTACAACTTCTCCGGGCTTTCCCTCCCCCTCGTCTCTCTTTCTCTCCCGCGCTCCTCCTTTTCCACCCCCGACTTCGTAACCGTGCGCTGCAAACGATATCTTTAGGGGCGGCCTCTCTCCGTCAGTATCCGCCACGGGGTTAACGCTACGAGGGTGTCTTAAGCGGTAATTAAAACCGCCTTATCCTACCTACCCCCTCCTCCTCTTCCCTGTCCCCGCCGAAACTTGTGAAGCAACTTCGTGCCTTCGCGGTTCCCGGATCCCCCGTCTTTACTGTTACGGCCAAGTCGCGTCGCTGCTCATCGCTCCTACACGCGCGGTGTATTCGCGAATTTAACGCCGATGCGGAACTCGCCGCGAGCGAGTGTCGAGCATTTAAAGGGGGGAAACCCGCGTGGAACTGAAGGAGCGTGAGGGAGGTAGAAGAGGGATTCAGCCTGACACACGCGCGCGCTGAGGGAGCGTGAATCCGCGTCGAACAAAAAGTTTCAGCAAGGATCTCACAATATCCGAGAATATTAAAACATCATTTTCACGTGACAATGCACTGATTGAATTATCAGCGAGTTTTTCCGAAACAACAAGAGGTGTTTGAGAGATTTCTAATTAGTTCCAATTTAGCGTTGATAATTTTTTTTCGAATTACATGGAAAAATTCAACAACTGCGACAATATTGCCACGGATTTCGCAAATATCTAAGTGTCATTTCCAAATGACTGTAATTAAATCACATCAGCGAGTTTCCCTAACAAGAGGTGTTCGGGAGATTTTTAATTAATTCCAATTCGCGTTAGAAAATTCAACCGCGATAACAATTTTCTCTTTTTTTTTTTTTTTCAAATAGTACAAATCGCCTTGAAAAATTCAACAGCTGCGACAATATTGCCGGCGATGCATCGCGCGCGCGTGAAAATATATAATCGGAAGAAAACACACAACGTACGTCGAGAACGCGGCCTCTCGGTCGCACGTAGGTTCCGCCATCACGCTCGAACGCGCGGCAGCCCCGGTTGGTGGATAATTCGTCGAAGGAAGATGCGAATGCGAGGGGGGCGGGGGGCGGGGGGAGCCGAGCGAGAGAGGAGAGAAGCTGCCTGGGTGGCATAAATTCCCCTCCACGCGCGCAACATGGTCCTACGGGTTAGGTCCCTGCCTTCCGAATGTTCTTTGGCGCGCGGAGATGAGCTTCTGCAAGCGGAGGGTCTGTCCCTTTTCTCGGTCTCTGTTTGCCCAACGCGGGAGATCACACACGACACGCGTTGTAATTTATTCTTTGAACTCGAGTGCGTGCGCGCGCGCGCGCGAATTTAATTTTAACATTACGCGTTTTTTACATTGTCTTGTTGGTTTTAATTCGGTCGCGAGAATTTTTCGCGAAAGACGCATCTTCGCGTTTCTCTCCCCGAATCGCGAATCGAAGAAGCTCATAACGACAGCGTGTCGGACGCGATAAACGACCCCCGGGGATATATGGGAGAACGTTTATATATTAACGTCGGATAATGGACTTGGCGGAGCACTTAGCTAAACGCTGTAAAGACCACGAGAGAGAGAGAGAGAGCGTGGTATTGTGCCGGAACGTGCGCGACACAATGCCGCGCGTTTATTGCGAGCTGGTTCGCGGCGTATCGGCGATAGTTTACTTTCAGTCGTTCGCGCGCGGTCGGAAGAAGGCAAAAATAACAAGAGCGGGAAAACAAAGGGTTTCGAGGAGGAAAAGAAATGATTTGAGTCGAGAGGAAGAGGGACAGAGAACCCCTCCTCTCTCTCTCTCTCTCTTCTCTCCCTGTTACCCGCGCGCTCTCCTGACTCCGCACGAGAGTCACTCGAACGAAAAATAGAAACTAAAAAAAAAACAAAAAAACCAACAAGAGAGAAAGAAAAACACTCGGCAGGGGAAGAGGTCTTGGCTTCGAGGTCTATTACGCCGGGGTGTGGAGGGCGATAGACTATTGCGCGCGGTCGGACGGATTCGTGCGCGCAAAAGTTTTTTAAGTTCTTGAGATGGGCATCGAAGGAAACAATACGCTACACTTACGCGACGAAAACGCGTGCCAGGTAAACGCGTCCACCACTCGTGTGCGTTTTGTGATTGTTGCGCCGCCGAACGAGAGAGAGGCCGCGTTCCCTCTTCACAACACACATTGGCGAACGCGAAGTGGCGAACGCGCGAAGTGGCCAACTTTCAAACGAGCTTCGCCGAGGCGTGATTAACGCGGCTCGTTTTTTTTTCTCCCCCTCCCCCGAAGAGAAACGTTTTGCGACTCGCGTGCGGTGAAAAGATCGAGCCCGCTCTCTCTCTCTCTCGAGCAAAAGAGCACGTCTTTTGTGCACAACGAAACTATCGACGCATTCGTTCTCTTCTAAACGCGCTCATTCATTTCCAAATTATGTTTTGAATCCGCTTGCTCCGAGCGAACTCCGAGGAGAAATTGATATTAAATGCCTCGAGTGCAGATTGAGGGAACAAAAAAAAAGACGTTTTTCGCTCGGGCGAACATTTGTTTATTTCGTCTTTGCAAATTTTGCGGCAGCATAAGACAAATTCACATAAATGTAAAACGAGTGAAACAAAATAAAACTGCGGTAAAAAAAAAATGCTACGATCAACGTGCGCCGGTTGTTGTTTCGAAAAAGCACTTGATTTCGCGGCTGCGACACGTAGTAAAACGCTACTTTACGGTATATATCAAGGCTTGGGATATATATTGCGCGGAGGGGAGGAAGCTAAGAGACCAGATGTACCCCGCGTCGAATGGCGACCGAATGGCAGCGATGATACAGATGTTATATGCGCGCGTTGTGATGCTCACTCGGGCGAATAAGAGTCAACGTCAGACGCGGAAAGTCCGACGCCATTATTATTACAAGAGAGGGGAGGAAGAGGAAAAAGGGGGCCCGGCTAATAACGCGTAATGCTGACCGCGGCCGCCCTTTTTCCGTGCGTTTTTATTAGCATTTTAACCCTCCCCGCGGTGTATGAGCTCTCTCTCTCTCCCTCCCCTGATGACACGCCATAGGATGCTCGACGCTCGTCGAGAGGAGAAGAACAAATCAAGGGGGGAGGGTTTCGGTGTGACACCTCGCACCCTTCGGGATGACGATTATCGTTTTTAACACACACGACTAGAAAAGCCAGTCGGGGAGGACAATGACCGCGGCCATGATGCGCGTCGGCAACGGCCATCCAGATGTCGTAAAAATGGCGCGAGCGCAAGGGCGAGGAAAAAAAAAAAAAAAAGAAGAGAGAAACTGAGGGAGCGCGCGCGCGCGTTGTATTTATCAGAATTCATATCACTCGAGTTGCTCGAGAAACGAAGATGGAAAATTATGGAAAATTTGTTACAGCCGCGCGCGCATGCGCGTCGATAAACCGTATGTATAACGGAGATCCGGAAGAAGAAGAGATCGCGCGCGAGATTTACGAGGGACGATGTAAAGCAATGCGCTGTAAGGACGCGATATCGCGAGGGGTGGGAAAGAGAGGGGGAGCTCCTCCTTCCTCGCCGCGAGAGATTGCTATCGTGTATCGCATCGGGATGGGAATAAGAGGCATAATCCGGCCTAGTCCCTAAATCCCATGTACAAATTTATTGGATTCCTCATTCCCCCCCCTCCCCCGGGGCCCTTAATTCGCAAATATGCGCGTCGACGAAACTTTCGAGCGCTCGTCGGATTATTGACTCGCGAATTGTTTCCTCGAAACATTAATTGGCGCGTTACATACTCGGTAATACAACGGGAGATTACCGAGAGATTGGAATGAAAATTCTTCTCCGTTTATTTTCGTTTATATAAAAAAAAAAGATTGATTGAGAATCGATTTCGGAATAAATAGAGCAATTTCTTTTTGCCTCTCATTTGTTGTTATAATTAATTTATACGGAACTCTCTCTCTCTCTCTCTCTGTATCGCGTGTGAGGTCGTATTGAAAGAGAAATTCGCGCCACACGTTGTTTCGCCGGTTGTTTTGCCGATGACGCGTTTTTCGCGCGAGTTGAAAACGGCGGCGGCGAAACGGAGCGGCGCGCTTTCCAGCCGTGTTAAATGGCCGGAAAGAAACGAGGTGTCGACTCCGGACTGGATTAAAGGCTAAGCGGTGGAATATGGACCTGTGCCGCCTGTGTACACCGAGCGAAACTGCTGCTATAGAACGGGGATATAAACATCGCTAGCCAGTGGCACGTGAATGGGAGACGGAATTTCGCGCGCGCGCGCGCGGAGCTCGTCACGTCTCTCTGCGGCTATTCGCGCGTTGCGAAAAAAATAATAAAATTCGCGTTACAACGACTGAGTCGGTTGATATTTAATATTGCATTTAATTCCCACAGGGTGTGCGCTGTCGCACGAGACTCGGTAAGAGAAGCCAACGGTTTCTGAAAAAGACGCGACGGAATTACACACGCGAGAGGCGATTCTTCGCGATTCTCCGAAGTGCATCAAAGGGTTAAACAACACCAAAGCGGACCTCGCGAGCCAAACGGGAGAGGGTGATGTCGAATAAACGCAAAGGCAAACACGCGGGAAGGAGTTCGAGAATCGATCAAGCGAGCGGACAGACGCTCCGCGCGGAGAAAAAGAGAGAGAGAGAGAGAGAGACTGACGCAAGGAAAGCGCGTAAAACCAGGCAAAGAGAAACGCCGCCCGTTGCAGAAAGGAAAATATTGGAAAGTCCATTAGCGGCGGTGCAACCAGCCGTACATCGGAATACATAAGCAGCTCCTGCAACGTACAGAAAGCGAGAGAAGGGCAGATATATAAAGAGAACGAGAAGGATAATGACAGCGCGTGCTCTTTCTCTCTCTCTTTCCTTCTCTTTTTATGAGGGTTATTACGCGATTCATTTGTAATATTCCTCACTCGTTTTCAGCCACCGCATCTCTCCCCCCTCTCTCGGGGATTCCTCCTTCATTTTTCTTCAGTTTCGCTCAAAGTTCGACGTAGACTCGTTAAATCCTCTTTGCCGATTTTTTTTTTTTTTTTTTTCATTTTTTCTTTTATCGACCGGCGGCGTTCCTTTTACGCATCATTTCAAATTATATGGCAGTTTGCGCCCGAGGTTTCTCAAACCTCCTGTTTCCCTCTTGACGGTGAAACCCGGTTAAATCGCGACAAATTTATTGGCACTTTTTTTCTCTCGATTTTTTTTTTAACGCGCGTCATATACGTTGCAATATTAATATTATTATTCTATTATAATTTTTAATTTGTTGAGAATCTCGAGGAAAAGATACGCGGTTCAACTTACAGCGAGGAAAACAATCTCGATCCCTTAACAGGCGCGTCCAGCGTTTCGCGCCAGAATTGTCACACGTATACATCTCGGAATCGTTAGCTGTCCGGCGGGGAAGGGGGTGGCACGGCGCTAATTTGCTTTTTCTTAATTCGAGGCGCGCGTAACAACGATCGCCAGCCACTAAACGCCGTGAAATCGCTCGGCGATAACACGGATTTCGCGGCGCACGGAAACTCGCGCGATTACTTCCGGCCTCTTGAGCCGCGATGTACTTTTGCAAGTTTCGCCTTGAGACTTCTGCACCCTCCTCCTCCGCCTTCCTTTCTCGCCCTTTCGATCTCTCCCGCGCGACCTCCTCCTCTTCCCTCTTTCTCGATCCTCCGCGCGGGATGCGGTTGAAGCTTCGTTTCACGCGCGTCGCAGTTCCTCTCTCTCTCTCTTTCTTGCCGATTTCCTCCCCGGAGAGGTTCTTCTCCCGTAAATCTCGGACTAACGCCGCGGCTGGTTAGTTTTCCCCCCCGATTCGCACGGTGACTCGCGACAGACGCGAGAAACTCCGTAATTAGAAAAAAAAAGCGACGCCTTTTCCGATATTTTTCCGACAAGAAAAGAAGCGAAATTTTATTTTCGCGTGAATTTTTTTTTTCCCCCGGAATCAATTTGTTCGAATAATTTTTAAACGAGCTCATCACGACGTTAGATCGAGACGAGGCGCACTTTGTCGTTAAAAATAGGCGCAAAAAAATAAAAAAAGAAAGTATGCATTTTTTGCGACGGCAATTAACTGTTTACCAAAGAGGAGTTTCCAGCGGAGCTTAACGCGACACGTGGAAGACGTGAGCGTTTCTTTTAGACGATACGTCGATGATGTAAGGACACGTAACGACCGCGATGAAGAGCGATTAAACGAGGAGAGACAGAGAGAGAGAGTTGAAACTTCGAGCAGGCGCGCTAAACACGTCGGGGGCAAACTACGTGGCGCCCGTGCACAGTTGATTAAACCGGCAAACATTGACTGACTCCAGGAATTTCACGTTAACTTGCCGATGTCGGAGCTGGTGTCTTCTTCTCTCGACGCCACATTAACTCGTTTCAGAACGCGATTCGAGCGCGCGTGGTTTTTTAAATAGCTGAAATTATTATGCCTTTTAATTTTGTTTCTTCTATCGCGAAAAGAGCCAAAGTTCCAGTAAAACATTAAAAATCCTTGGATTTCATCGAAGAATGTTAATTAAAATCTCACTGTGTAAAACTTCAACATTTTAATTGCGAGAAAATCAAATGAATCACGTGACCAATCGTCTGTTTATAATCGGAAAAGTTCAGATAATTACTCCGAGCACACGTTTGCTCGAAACCTATAACGAAGTTTTACTTTGAAGCCGACTCATTGCTAATCTACAACGTGACCGCGAACAAGCGCGTCGTCGATGCCACAGGTCGCGCGCGGCGCGACCGGAATGTAAATCAAACGCGGTTTCGAAACTCTTCCTCGGTGGCTGAATACGGTGGAAGGCCTTAATTCGTTTACGACTTGCAAAGCGAGCCTTCTGGGAGCGCGCAACTGGTAGCCCAAACAGTTTGCACGCCGTCACGCACCCCCCCGTGACACGTCCCAAGGGTGGCTTACCGGGCGGGACGCAAAATACCGCGCGCGATTGCTCTCTCGCAAATCTTGACGGTTCGGCTGAAAATTTGGAGTCTTCAAGTATTAAAAAAAAAATAAAAAACCAAACCAACCCTACGGAAAAAGAGTTTTGCCATCATACGGCCGAGAGAAATTTGCTGAGTCTATCGAAGGTTTTGCTTCGTCAAAACGTTCGTTGGCAAAACGAAAAGTCGAATAGACAAATTTTTTTCTCATTATCAGCAAACCTTAATTTAATAATTAAAATTACAATTAATTGCAAATTCTCGGGAGGCCAAACACAGAGATAACATCTGACGTCTGCACACGTCGTTATCGCGAAGTGAGAAATTCGTTCAATAATCGCAAAACCGCGTATATTCGTCTAGTAATAAGTTCGCGTCTCACGAGTCCTTCGAGCGTGTAATTATCTGGGACATGCGGACGGCGGCTCGTTTGTTTCTTCGAAGACGCCGCATCAAAAAAAGATACTTCAGTCATCGCGGCGAGTCGATGCGAGAACGTGACGGACATTGTTCGCGATTGCGAAATCTTTTTTTTCTTTTTTATGGCGGATTCGCGCGACGCGATCTGTGCTATGAAATTTCCCGTGCTTTATCGCGGAAAAGAGAAACTCGCGCGCGCGAGAGACAACGCGATTTATCTCGTTTGGAGGTGCTCTTCGCCGTTTAAATTGAAGTAATTAATTAATTGCAAACAATTTAATTTCAACTTAAATAATTAAGGCGGGTCGTCTTAAAGTTTTAATTTATTTCTATTCAGTCTTACTTTGATTCAATTTTGATTTAACTATTTAATTTCAACTTAATTTTGTAAAAAGAATCGGAACGACGACGCTACGCGCAATCTCGTCGCACAATTTTCGCGTCTTAAACGCATTTCAGCAAACGTCTTTAAGATTAACCAATGGTCTTTCCATTTTTTTTTATCTCTTTCTGTCTCTTTTTCTCTATCTGCGTCTGATCGATATAAAATTGCGGCGAAAACAAGGTCGCGGTCTACGCAAGCGAGCGCGCGATGGTGGTGTTGTTTCGCGTTTTCCCCGGAGGGATCTGATTGCAAACGAATGCGGCGAGGTTACGGTCTCTCTCCCTTCATAGACGATTAATCCAGTTTAGTCGCAGACGTTACATCGCCATGGGGTTCTTGTAAGCCGGAGAATCCGCACAAACGCGTCCCTCCTGCGCTTAAATATATTCAATTACGAGACTCGCAAACCTGTGCGCCCGCCTCTCTCTCTCTCTCTCTCTCTCTCTTTCTCTCTTTTTCCTTTCGCTCCCGATTCGCTTTTCTTACAGTTCTCGCCAGCCGAAGTCTCGACTTTCCGCTTCCGCTTTCGACCCTCCTCCCCTCCCCGCTAAAAACGCGAATTCACGCGCCGGTAAACTCTTCGGCAGACGGCAAGTTTACTTCGCTAAGATACGCTACAACAGCGCTGTCTTATCGCTCGTACCCCTTTCTGATTGCGGGAGAAATTTCCGCGGGATAAAATTTATACAAAGTTGCGAAAGAAGCGTCGAGAATGTCACAATTCCGAGATATTTCCCCGCGGTGTTTCCTGACAGACCGACTAGACTAGAGTTGGATGATAGAGCGAGGAACGTACGCGCAAGGGCGCAGCGAGAGAAAGAGCGCAAATAAAAAAGAGGGAGAGAGAGAGAGAGAGATCGGGATGGAAAAGGGTCACGATATATTGGGGAGAGAGCGCGAGAGGAAAAGAGAGTTAAGCCTGCAGGCTGCAGACAGAGGCATCAGAGCAGCGGTGAGCAGCGGTAGCAGCAGCAGTACGGCGCAAAGCGAAAGCAAGAGGGAGACAGGCATCTCGCCCTTCTTTTGTCCCTGGGCTTCGGCCCGATATTGAAATGGAGTCGTTTGAGTGTGAATAATTTGCTTTGCCCGGGCCCACCCCTCTGCCGCCGCCGCCGTCGTCCCTCTCCTTTGCCCGCTCTCTCGGCCCCGGCGACTACCACCGTGATCGGCCCCCGGTGTACCCCTCCGCGGTCCCCTGCCCCCCTCCCATTCCTCCCCTCGTCAACCCCTCTGCAGCAAAGCCGCGTTATTTCGCGTCGCGTCGGTGAGAGCGGCGCGTTTCGCGATTTCCGCGGTCTCTCTCTCTTTTTCGAGTCGAGGCTCTTTCCCGGACCGTCTTCTTCCGCGTGAGAATCGCAAGGGGGTGCGCAAACGATCAGACGTTCGGACGGTATTGCGGAGGCACGCGCCTCGTTTGAAATAAAAAAAAGTCTCGGAACGGAAAAAGCGCACAACTGTCGCACAGAGTGAAGATATGAGAGGAAACATTCGAACGTCACTTTTCGGAATTTGTCTTTCGATCGATCAAACGCGCGACCTTCGCATTTTCCGATTCTTCGTTTCTAGGAATGTTGTGATCGGGCACACCGGCGAATTGATTAACACCAAATCATCGTCACGCGCCGGCGATATTCGCGCGTAAAATGGACGACACGTAATGCGCGACGCGCGCGCAATGCGCAAACGAGACGAGGTTAAAATTACATCGACGTAATCGTCGCATAACGCGGCCTTGCCCCGACGCGAAACAAGTTAAACACCGATCATCGGTCACGGGCGTGCAAGTCAAAAAAAAAAAAAAAAAATTATGAAGCGAAGCGGAATGTATCTCTCTCTCTCTCTCTCTTTCTCTGCAAACGACACTCGCGCTAAATAAAAACGCGTACATTTGGTGAACACAGGTGTTCTGTTTGTAAATTGTAATGAGCTCGGTTGAATAAAAACGTTTCGAAACACGGGTGTATATTGATATGAATAATGATAAGCCATCTTTGTGGCGATTTTATTTAAATCTTGGTTGTTTTGGATGGAGAAAAAAAATCCTAATCCTCGGTTTCTTTTAATTTTAAAAAATAAATTGCGCGTTTTTCGAGACAATAAGTGGCATATACGCAGAATGTATGTGCGTATATTTTATAGAGGAGAGAAGTCACTTATATATATTAGAATATAAAAAATTTATCACGGAAGAAAAAAGTTTTGCTGTTATATGGTCAGCAAGTAAAATGGTTGAGTCTGCGAAATTGTTTGTTTCATTAACAAAATGTTTCGTTGTGGCAAAACAAAAATCTCAGTAACCTTAACAAATGTTTCTTTTGCTGGTTACATAGTAACTAATTTCTTGCTCGTAGTTGTACTACCTTGTTAATAAATTTTAAGAACTTTTTGAGCTCGAAATAGACCTATTGGTGTTTTTCTTATATTTGTTAATATTACGAGCAAATTATTATTGTTTTTATAATTTCTTGCTATTCTAGCGAATTTTTTTTCCGTGATATATATATTAAAATATTAATATTAAATATATACGTATGTGATTTCTCTCGCAACGATACGTGATACATAAAAGGTCAGTACGACTGCATTGTATATGAAAATATTGCACAACCGTCTGTGCATAAATTTCGCCGTGAACGCGGCGAAAGCGGTGTCGCAAATGCGCGAGAGCGCGCGCATTAAATCTTCTCTGAGAATTTAATCGATTGAAGCGCGATTTCGTTTTCTCGCTTTGTGCGGCCGGAACAAACTGCACAATGCGCGAAAGGCGCGTATTGAAGAAGACGAAGAAGTCGCGTTTCCCCGGGAACGCACCTCGTCGCGGGGAACGCTTTTGTCGAAAACGGCGCCCGCTCGCCGACAAAGGCGAAGGTGAGCGCGCGCGGCGCGAGCGACCGGATGATGAGCCAACAATGATCGAGGATTCATCAGTCTTTTAGGAGGCCAATGTCACTTCTTCTCGGCCGACGAATGTGTCTTTCTCTCTCTTTCTCTCTACCCCGAGACCGCGGATCCTTCTTAGACATGCAGCGCGCATACGGGACACCGTGTATATAATCCACCGGCGACGGGCGTCGCAAATCAGTCAGCTCGTCAAAAGTCAAACGCCAAGCTAGCCAACAGCAATGAAGGTAGTCACATCTCTCATTCTTTTTTGTCGATTTCGTCCGATTTCTAACGATTTCTTGTGAAATTGCGCTTTGCGTTGAAAATGAAAAATTAGATTTTTTTTTATTTACTAATCGTGCGACCAAATTAATTTTCTAGGTACTCGTCAGCGTAGTTCTTTTGGCCGCGGTGGTCCTGGCCGAGCCGCCGCGTTACCGCCAGCAACAAGCTCAGCAACAGAAACAGTATTACTTCGCCCGGCAGCAAGAGGAGGCCGCGCCTTACGTCGCGTCCGGCTGGAAACCGGCTGGACCAGCCTTCAATATCCCTCAGAAACAATCTCAGCGACAAAACGCAGCGCCGCAGCAGCAATACGGCGCACCGAGCGCGCCTCAGCAACAATACGGAGCACCGAGCGCGCCTCAGCAGCAATACGGGGCACCGAGCGCGCCTCAGCAGCAATACGGGGCACCGAGCGCGCCTCAGCAGCAATACGGGGCACCGCCGACCGGTCCTCGGCGAGAATACGGAGTACCCGAAGAGTCCACGACAACCGAGGCGCCCAACACCACCGAAGAGGAAGAAGCGTCTACCGTTCAGGGTCTCACCGAGTCCGAAGTGAGTGAAAACTATATTTTATCCCGAGATTTGCATTTTTTATGGGGGGAGGGGAATTCCTTTCCAACTAAATTATTATTTCAATACAAAAAAAATGTTCTAATTGAAAAAAACAATTTTTAATTGCTCGTCAAAGTGTTTTGTTGATCGAAACAACGTTGACGAGAAAGTTATCGAAAATTGCTTTTTGCACGCGCGCGTTTTTCTCGTTTACACGTCACACGTTTACACGCGAGACACAGATTTATCATCTCGTCCCGACGAAGTATAGGGGAAGGGGGCGTGCGATCGCAAACGGATTCCGCGGAATTTAAATCGGAGCGCTTTCCGAAAAGCCTCCTCTCTTCCAATCTTCAGAACGCCTCGCCGAGGCGCGTTCGTTCTCGCCGTTTCTTCAGCTCGTTCCTGAAAAGACATTAGTATTCGAGGCGTCGTCGTTTGCTTTCGATCATCGGGTCTTGTGCGTGTGCGACCGTGCCGAATTCGAAGAGACCGCTGCGTGTGACACAACCCATAATACATTCAACCCGTGATTCGAGGTCGTCTCGCGAGCCGCCTCGTGTATCGGACGAGTATCGGAAAACGAAGAGAGAGAGAGAGAGATTGTTCTTTCATCGAGAGATGCTCGTCAACGGAATCGCGCGTTACGTGCGAGTTGTGCTAATTGCGCCTGGCTAAAAATAACAAAAAAAAAACAAAAATCTTTTGCAAGACTCCGCGTCGAATTTTTCAACGTGCTTGACATCGCGAGAAATTTATAATATATATATCTATGGAAGATTTCTAACAAAAAAAAAAGTGACAAAAGATACTCGACATTGCGAAAAAAAAAAAATGGACCTCGGTTCTCGCGTGCAAATTCGTCTCGCGACAAAATATTCTTTCGGTAGTGCGTGTGTTTTCATATATTTCACATATAATCGATGATGAAAAAAAAAATACAATAATAATAAAATTTGTAAATATAAAATAAACACACTGTAAATATACATTTGCACGGAGCAAATATAATATTTGTTATAGTTAATTAATTATATAATATTATATAATAATTAATATAATAATATAATAATTCTATAATATTATATAATATTTGTTATAGTATAATAATATAATAAATAATATAATAATATAATAATTATATAATATTATATAATATTTGTTATAGTTAATTAATTAATTATAATATTTATACTGTGCGAATATATATAAAAAAATAAAACAAAAAAATCTGATTTTCTCAGTCCGAGTCCGTAAGCGCGAAGAACGAGCTCGAGAATGAGGACGCGGGAAACGAGAAGCAACCCCAGCAATCCGGAGAGTACTACGTGGCCCTTCCCGACGGTCGTCTCCAGCGCGTCCAGTACATCAGCCGTCAGGACGTCGAGGCCATGAAATACTTCGCCAAGATCCGCGCGGAGAACGTTGAGCCGCTTCGCGGACCGATCTACGCGTACGCGCCCCTGCAGAAGCTGCAAATCGTCCCGGCGAACCTGCAGCTGTCGGTCGCCCCGATCGCCGCACCTGCGGATAACAAGCCGCAGAAACTCGAGCTCGAGCCGGTGGCCGCCCAAGTGCAGTACCAGTACGACAACGCCGCCGGAGGGTTGGTGCCTTTGAACACCAACCCTCTGAGCACGTCCTACACCACCTACACGGCGAACTATCAGGCGGCAGCGCCCGCGGCCGCGCCCGCAAGCGACAGATTTCTCCTCACTTTTCAATGAAGACCGAGATCGTCACGCGACAATTAAACGATTCTTGTAAATTATGTTGTACATGTCACATAGGTTGTTAAGTGCACTCACAATTAGGCTAAGCTGACGACATAATAAAGCTGACGATAACCAAAAAATTTTTCGTCTTTTTTTTTATATTACCTCAAACAATTTTGAAATGCGAGAAAATCATTTTTAAACGTAGGACACGATATTATATATTGATACCCCCCTCATATACACTCTAATTTAATTAAGTCCAAGTCGTAATTTTGACGTGACTATAGAATTAATTAACGGAGGCCCGAGATTCAGTTCGCCTTTCGACCGATTAATTGTTCGACCGAAAGAGACCGGGCCCGGAAAAAATCCTCGAGGGATGTTGAGCGGATCCGCAAAAATAATAAAAAGAATAATAAAACAAGAACAATCTTGAGAAAAGAGAGAGAGAATTAAGACGTGCAATAAAAATAAATAACTCGGTACTCGGTCCGATACTTGGCGACTTCGCGTTTGGAACTCGCTTCACTTCAGACTGTATATACACATACATATTTTGCCGTTATTGCGCAAGAGAATATACATAAACGAGCGCGCCTTTAGAAAACGATCGCGAGCGTAGACGCACGGACATGTATCGGCGCGAGAGAGAGAGAGAGAGAGAAAGAAAGAAAGGGAGAGAAAGAGAGACTATCGGTATGTAGACGTGCCTAACCGCAAAATTCCAGAAATTTAATATCTCGCTCTCGTGTAACCGGCAACGGAGCTGGGCGTTTCATAAGTTCGCTCCCGCACAGCCAATCCCTCGGCAGAATTCTCCCAAAATTCTGCAGCCAACGCGTTCCAACCCTCTCAAACACTACCTTCTCTCTCTCTCTCTCTTTCTCTCTTCACTCCGTTACATCGCGCGCCTCCTCCCATTCTCAGAGATGTTCTTAACGAGTGCGGTCGATAGAAGGAACACACGAAAATTTCAATAAAATAGTTGCACATGGATCGGCACTGCGGAATTTCGAATGTAAATATAATTCGCGACGCTTGTGAGTGCGAAACGGTCTCTCCGGCGTTTTGACTTGAGTAGAAAAATAATTATTTGTTAAAAAAATACGGAAAGAAAAAATGGTGGAAATATTCTGGGACCTGCGTTGCGCAAAAACCAAAGTTGAAAAATGAAAATGGCAATTTTAAGTTTTATTCGCCGCGATATCGGGCGCAACTTGCGCCAGGTGAAAAACTTTTTAATTACGGTTTGCCGCTCTTGAGAAGAATTCAGCCAAGCCGTCCGACGGACGGCGAACAAAGGACGCGTCTTATCCTTCGGTAGGCCGGAGTAAATAACCCAAAGAAGAACGAATATCCTCGCCGTGGGGCCCGCGGAGATCTGTCGTTCGATTAGACGCAATCGGCCGACTAATTAATCCGGTCAAGCGGTCAAGCCCAATTAAATTCCACCAGTCGGCCAGGCCCGCGATCGCACAATTTCGCTCCGCAGACGGGTTTCTTAATCGGGAATTTGGCTTTCCGCTGCTTCCTCTCTTTCGCGCGCGCCTCCTTCTGCCCGCGTTTTCATCCCCCTCGTCGTCGTCGTCGACCGAGAGCCGCTTTCTCCACGCAGGAAGCGGGAAAGGGAATCGCTTCGGAAAACAAAGTTTCGCCCCCCTTCCCCCTCCCCGGGTTTCGCCCATTCGTCGCTTTCCACGCACCACCGTCATCCCGCGTCATCCCGTTTTCTCGCCCCTCCGCGCCCCGTCAAGCACGAAAGCGTCCCCGAAAGCCAACCAGCCGGTGCACTCTCCTTCCCACGGGATATTAATTTTTCGGTAAGTTACCGCCGCGTGCCGTTCCTTTTTTCTTCCGCGAAATCCCTCGTCTCCCTCTCTCTCTCTCTCTCTCTCCTGCCATCTCCTATCTTTTTCTAGCCGTTGTTTCTCGCCATCCTTTCGTCCAGATTCGTCCTCCGTTTTTCCGTTTCGGCAATTTCTACACGAGGCAAATATTTGCGACTTTCTCCCAACAATTTTTAACTATAAGTGATCTTATAGTTGACGCGGTCTTCGGGACAAAAAAATTGTTTTCAACTACGAGAAAAAATCCTAACAAGGGCTTGAAATATCTATTGAGACACTGATTGCTTTGCGCGTTTAGAAAATGATAAACAAATAATTCTACACATTGCAAGTATTGGATGTTTAAATTTTAAGTCTCTTTACTACTATCTATGTGCAATTTTTTTCCGTCATGCTCCTATTATCTTAGGAAAATCCCGGATAATCCCTCAGCTCTTATCCGTGTTTGCGGTAACATCGAGATGAAAAAATCTACTTTCTAATAATTTTTTTTCCCCCGCCCAATTGCTCGTCATACGAAAATAGCTTTTTATAAGCCTCATGCCGGATAATACATATATTTCGCGATCTCTCTCGCTAATCATATATAATTCATTCCGTGCGCGCGTTTGCGCACGAGGAAAGCGTCCGAGCGGGGGAAGAGAGCGCGGAGAAGATTAATTTCATAATCCTGCAGGAATGTAATGCGCGTATCTCTATCGAGAGCTCTGAGCGTCCCTTTTAATTTGCACAAATCAACCGTGCTATCAAATTCATCGAAACACTCCATTCATCGAAATAAAATGGTTGCACTTTTTAATGCGCTTAATTCTCATAATAATAATCACATTAATTAACACATATTGTACATAATAATTATAATATATGATATATATTGTACATATATATTATTAATATATATCGTACATATAGTTAATTAAGTGAGATTATAAGTAATTATACATATGATTAATTTAGCGAGATTATAATTACTAATTACTATATAAATAAATAAATTTTTATTTTTACAAGTGAATATATATATATATCGTACATATAGTTAATTAAGTGAGATTATAATTAATTATACATATGATTAATTTAGCGAGATTATAATTACTCTAATTACTATATAAATAAATAAATTTTTATTTTTACAAGTGAATTTATCTCTCTCTCTTCTCTCTCTCTTCTCTTCTCTCTTACCAATTAATTAATTTATAAATTTGATACCACCGTTATTTTTATAACAATTAAATTTAACGCGCGATTCTACCCCGACTCGTTCATTGCGCGGCAGAAAGGAAAAAAAAATCACATCCGATCGCGAGAGCGGTCTCAGGTGATTCGCGAGGAGAACAAAGGCTCCGGGAGCGCGGCCAGATCGACCGTGAGAGACGGGTAATAATTTCAAGAACCACCTGAGGAGAGAGAGCCGAGATGGAAAAGACCGCGGAGAGAGGGACGTCAATAAAAAAAAATGAATGGTAGAACAAAAAAGAGGAAGAAATCGCGACGGTGGAAGGCACCAGGTATAGGGTAGCCAAGAAAAGACGCGGGAAGTCTCACACACACACACACAAAGGTGACATCTGGCCGTGCGACGGTGATGACAGACGTCGATCCACCTCTCACGGGGGTAACTTTCTCGCTCTCGCGTAGTTTTATAATACAGGAAGGTGGTGGCGACTCTCCGCGTCGTATGTGTGTGAACGCGGACACACACCGCGCGAGCCGGTCGTTTGTTTGGCCCGCGCACGGGTGCCAGATTAAGAAAATAGCGGGAGGCTCCCGTGGCGCCGGGTGGGAACGCGGCCAAGCCAATGTCCCCGTCAGGTTTTCGGAGTCTGGCGAAGGAAGAATTACGAGCGTTCCTTGCTCATAGCCGCGTTCAAAACAGTTAGCTTGGAATATCCGCGCATTGTGGACTCGCGCCATAATTCAATGAAATTCGGGAGCAAATAATTGTTTTTTTCTCCCCCCCCCCCC